>BMAV01018515.1:0-19182 GCA_019973955.1 Trichonephila inaurata madagascariensis
AGTTAATTTTGAAATAAAGTAGACAACATAGTTCAAGAAAGAAACTAGTTGAAAACTAAACAATTTATTAAGAATTATAGGGGAGTATTTACATGGGGAATATTTCAAAAGAATAGGACAGTTAGATAAGCATATTTCGGAAGAATAGGGAAGTTAGATCACATTACTTTAAGGGAGGCAATTGAGATTAAATAGAATTCATTATGGTGCTAATAAGACTTACCGCCTGGCGCGGACGAATGATAGAACTCGTTATGGTACTATTAAGATTTACCGCCTGGCGCGGACGAAAATGCGCTGACGCGCGAAACACGACTTCTCTCAACGAATGTTAGTGGGCCTCTGGCGAAAAAGGTTCATGTCGGCGTTTTTAAAAAGGACGCTAGATGGCGTTGATGTGGAATACTGTTTTGATTAGAATTGCCGACCTCGGTAAATGTGATATGATCTAACTTCTTACAAATGGAATATCCTACATATATATATATATATATTCTAAGAATGGAAATGTTGGAAAAAATAAATTTTTCTAAATAATTCCGTTAAATGTTTTCTGCTACGTATTATGTTTTCTTGATTATCTCTAATTGTAGCTGTAATAAAGTGAACAATTAGTGTGAAAATTTTTGTAAGATAGTATGCAAAATCTAAATAAGTTTTTGGAAATTATAATTCAATGGCTAATTTTTATTTTTGCTCGAAAACGTATAATTTTATGTCATATTTTCGTACTAATTTTCGAACAGTTGCTTTACAGGAGGAAACATACTTTAGGAAAGGAGAAAATTTATGTGTTTCGTGTGACACAACACCGAACAGTAAATATTTCTTAAGGTGAATCTAAATTCCATTAATGACTGTATCTTCATCAAACTTGCCTGTTATAAAAACAAACTATTCTCTATAACAAACCACTGATGAAGGGATTCAAGTGGTACTCTGTTTCAGGACTTTTGATTTAAACCCTGAATGATGATTTATATGTGTGAGCATGTTAGAAGAGAAAACCTCTAAAAAATAATTGTAAACATTGAGAATTATGTGAATAAATGTGTCGACGAAAACTTGAACGAATAATATGGATGTGATGTGGAAGTTAGAACAGTGAGGTGTTTCTTATACAATAGCCACGAATCACTTTATTTATAGTATTTTACTAAAGATAGAAAATAAAAATTTAAGCATGAGTTTATTTATATAGTTTAGTTTACAATAGCTAAACTTTTGCAGTTAATTTAATTCTAAAATTTAAAAGGAAATAGAGTATTAGACGAATTTTTTTAAAAATGTGAATAAATGAGTCTTTTACACATACATAAATGAAATTAGGCAAATAATTTAAAATATCACTTGCCTGTACAAATTCAATCTGATATAAGAATGAATTCATTTACCTTTAAAATGTCCATTAATATTACCAATAAATAAAAAATATATAAAAAAAAAAAAACATAAATTTTCTTTATTTATTATTGATTTATTTTTTCTTACATAAGGATAAAACTTGAAGCATGTAATTCATTTTCAAAGTATTATTAATCACAGTAAATGGATTATTAAAAGCTTATATAACAATTTTTTTTTATTTGTAATTAAGTACCTCATTTACTAAGCTCAAATATATATTTCTTCTACAAAACTAAATCCATTAAAAATATTTTGATTTACGTGAATGAAAAAAAAGAACAAATTGTTATTTTTACATTGAAAATTTCATACGCAAGGGAATTTAACTATTATACTGAAGACACGGAAGAAAAAACTGCCTGAAACACATTCTCCTAAATGGAAACAAAACTTTTATGTTTCAATGAATCACTAGGGCATAGAAAAATGCTATAACGCCAAACCAGGCAACCCAGAATAATGACGTCATTGCACATTTACCAATGACAAGCAACCTCTTTTCCCTTGACCGTGCCGAAGAGGAATGCCCGAGGTGTGAGGAACTCAAAAAGTGCTCTTTATTAAATATGTTATGCCTACCTAGAAGCAGAAGGATAACAGATATTTTTGCTCTCTCGTATCAGTAAGTGCCTTTTTTTCTTCCAAAACGTATTTCGTGTGTCATCGTCTAAAGTGTTCATTTGCAAAAACGAAAAGCACCTCAAATGTGAAACAAACTCTCTACAAGTGAAAAAATTCTTTTTGCGTCCACAATAATTTTCAAATGTCTTGGTATAGATTTCAACAGTTTTTTGTAATTTCTGTATCGATGTACCTCCATTCTTCTGTGATTATTCTTTTTACTTCACATTTTGTTTTTTATTTGTCATGTTTTCTTTTTTTTTTTAAATCAAATTCTCATGAAGTATGTTCTGTTAGGTTGAAATCAGGTGATTCTCTCAGGTGGTCTTTTCAGATTTTGGAACAGTTACAGAGACATGGAGAGCAGTGTGCTTGTTGTCATTATCTTGTTAAAAAATGAAGTCGTCTACGACATCCAAATTTTGGTCAGATAATTTCCTATTGTTCATTAAAATATTTAAATAGAGCTCCTGATTCACAATACTATCAAAAGATACCAAATTACCTAACCCTGAAGCTGATTTACTCCACCTCGAAAGAACACATCCATCTCCATGCTTCAGCATGGAAATGCGGATGTTTTCTTGTTTCAACTAAATTCTTGGGATTCAGTTCCTCATTTTTTTCTTCTCCAATTTGTTATACACCAATTGGAACCAAAAATGTTGAAGTTTCTCTCATACCAACCAATTTGCTTTCAATGTTGAATTTTCTGAAACTTAATCTTAATAATTTAGTTGGAACAGTGAAGCATGGAGGTGGAGGTATTCTTTCATGGGGGGGTGGGTATAAATGAGCTTTAGGGTTAGATAATTTTTTTGATGGTGTTGTGAATCATGTGCTCCATTTAAATATTTTAAAGAACAATTTGAAATTATCCAACCAAAATTTGGGTATAGTAGACTTCATTTTTTAAAAAGATAATGACACTAAGCATACTGCTCGCAATGTATTCCATTGGTGTCTCTATACTTTTTTAGTTTTTTTTTAAAACTATAATTCATTTTTTAGTTCAATCTGCAATAAATGCCTATTTTTTTAGTTTTTAATACTATCTTTTATCTTTTGTTGGATTTATCCTTGAGTTTGATGTTTGGAGCCGGAATTACTTGGCTGCTAAAATTAGTCTTGCTCTTCAATAGATATTAATTAATGATTCTGAAGGATACTTATTCTCTCTACTTATGGGGCCTTGGATGTCCCATATCAGTATATTTCAAAGATTCCGTCTATAGATACAGGTCAAACTAATAAAAGTGTGTTAAGAAGAAATATTAAAATTCAATCGTGTTATCACCTTTTAAACGTATTGCTATGTTAATTTATATCATCACTTCCAAACATATTGCTTTATCAAAATAAATCAAATATTTATGACAATTAATACATATTTTTATCACCTTTTAAATGTATTGCTATAATGTTAATTTGTATCATCACTTCTAAATGTATATTGCTTTACAAAAATGAAAAAAATAATTAGAAGTTAGAACATAAATTATTTTTTTTCACGTACAGGAATCTTGCGGTTTTAGGGTTGCACCTTAATCTTTTAGTTGCCAAATCTGGAAATGGCATATGGAATTAGTCGCCATATCTATAAACCGTATTCCTAATTATCCTAATCAGGACAGTGGAACAAGATTATGAAATTATTGTACTTGTCATTGGTCCTTGACAAGTGTGCAAAATTTCGATTTCATCTGACCTTTTAAAGTGGGTAAAAAGCGTGTTGAAAAGGAACTGTAACGTAAAAAGGAAAGTCTGAATTAAAAACAATAATCATAGAAGAATATCAATGTGGAAATTACAAAAAACTGATGAAATCTATACCAAGACATTTAAAAGTTATAATGGACGTTAAAATATATCCTACTAAGTATTAAATTAAGAAAAGAATGCAATATTTAAAGCTATGTTGAGATTTTTTTTAAGTGGATAAAGACTTTTGTGGCATAATTTTTTAGTGTTTTGATTATTAATTTTTTAAAATAACAGTTATGTTATGTTTTAAAAATTGATTATGTTATTCCATTAAGAACAAGGTGCAGATATCATAAAAAAATTACTATTCAGATATATTAATTTTTAGTAGCTGAAAACATATTTTATAAAAAATTGCAAGTGTACGAACACTTGTGGTTCATTGTATATACTGAGAAATGTTCTTAGTAATAGATGATGAAAATATAAGGCAATTTCTCTTCCTTCGAAACGGAAGAATCAAACATGTTTAACTCAGTTACATATGTTCCTAGAGGTGCACAAAAGATATCCTCAAAAGGAAATTAAAAGGTGACCAGATTTTAACATTGGTAAAGTAGGAAACCCCCCTGCACCCGGGCACCCCCCCCCCCCTTGATTAACAATTTTTTATATGTGTGAGGAGGAACAAAAATTTTCATAAAACACAAAAAAAGTATTTAAAATATTTTTAAAATTTCAACTTAAGTACATTTTGCAAATATAAATAAATTTTAAAAAAAATTGTGTAGTTACTATATAAAGAATAAAATAATGCTATACAATAGTATTATTTTATTCTTTGATATATTTCTCAATTGAGTATATTTTATTTTTAGGAGATTGCTTTTGCTATTTAAAAGGTCATGAAGTTTTTCACAAGAATTTAGTAGCAAAATATATATTAATATCTCAAATATCAATGTTATATTTTTTGCACATAGCAGATATTGGTTTGACAACAACAATATTCTGGTGAAATACCCTCATGGTCACCCAAAACCATATATTTTTTTTCATGTTATCTCACCATTGGCATGCATTCTTTCTAATAATAAGGAATTTTTTTAAGTGCTGTGGGACAAATTGTTACACCTGGTCATCTTGCATTAACTCATTAGAGATTATAAGAAGTTATGTGGGTACTTGCGTATTATCACAACCTATTGGTGACATTATACGAAATGAAGCGTGTGATTGCCAATTCTGCGCATACAATACATGCAGAATTGAGGTTGCCAACTTGGCGAGTTATCTTGATCATTGGTGTTTGTTGCGTTAATACGTAAGTACCATTTTCTTGTTGTCATTTCTTGTATTGTTTTGAGAGATTTCTGTTTCCCAGGAGGTTTTTTTTGTTAGTTTGGATTTTTTTACATCCTTTTTATGAAAAGAAATGTTTTCTAGGAATCTCTAGTTATGTTTGTTAAAAATGTTATGCAAAATATAGCAAAGAAAATTTTTTCTTGGGGTGTGCCATTATTTTTTAAAATTTTTCTTTTAGCTTTGTAAAAATGGTAACTGATTAAGATTAATTCATAAAAAAGAGTAGTACAATGTTCTGTGAAACATGTTTTCTTTGTTTTTACATTGAATTTATGAATTAGGAAATTATTTACATCCTTAATTTTATGTAAAGCTTGGCATTCTTTAAAACTATTAGTTCTTAGAATATCCTTATTAATCATTATTTCTCTCTTTTTTTTCATGTTGAACTAAAAAAATATTTGATTTATTTACCATATTTACTTGAATCTAAGCCACGCTGTTTTTCCCAATGTTCAGGCTACTAAAAATTAAGCAAGGCTTAGAATCAAAGGGGACAAAATTTGTTGGATGGGCCAATTACAGGTTCATGTATGTATTTAAAAGTTTATAATTTGTGTAAAATAACTAATCGTTCACTTATTATTAGTTCTCATTTTAAATTTATTCTAATTTCATAAATTAAATATTGATGAACTATTTTTCACAAAATCTTGAGAATTTGTTGTGCGGTTTTGAATTGATGGGGGCTTAGAGTCGAATAAATATAGTATTATTAAATGTTTCTTTAAAGTTATTATTGTTGTTATTTTAGAAGTTACATCTCATTTGTTTCTCTACATACACTTTTATTTCTTTTGCCTCTTTTTACTTTCTTTTAATTTTAAAATTATCATTATTTTAAAAATATAGCTTACTTTTTTGTTGAATGTATTGTAAGACATTTTTTTTTCAATATACACAGTATCCAGTCCATAAGGGTATATATATTGTAATATTTTGTGAAAGAGTTTTCCCTCCACAATCTGTTTTTAAAATGTGGTACATTCTAAGAAATATGTGTCTCTATGACATCATTTGAAGAAATGAAAATAAAAAAATTGTGAATGTTGAAAAAGAAGAAGGAATTTAGTTATAAACAAAAAATAAAATCTTTGAAAGGAATTGTTGACAAAAAAATGGCATTTTTAAATGACCTCCCTTAACCCTTTCACAAGGGGTGTGTCATATATACACAAGTCTCAAATCCCCTTATTGGAAGGCAGGCTGTTCCATACACTTTTCCGTGGTGATGGGCAAACCTAACGAAACAGCAAAAACAGTATGAAACACAATTCACTGTAGTATCATCTGGCTGCTGGTATACTTTGGGGAGGGTGCATATGTGACACACCCGTCTCTGCAAAGTTTTCTGTTGATCAATACATCATTGTTATAAAAACAATTCTAACAAAATTTATCTTAATTTTGAGCATTCCACTCATCAAATTTATTAAAACTAATGAAATTATTTAACTTAAGGAAGATTCTACAAGTTACAGAATGGCTACTTAATTTTGTTCTCTGTTGAATAAACTTTTGAAAAATTCAGTTTTGAGTAATAATTAGAAAAAAGCAACTTAAAATATTGCACTTTGTTTCAAAAACAAACATTAGAAAAGAGAATCAAATTTGGCATAAAACTTTTAGAAATAAGATTATTATAGAAGCAAGAGTAATTGTTAGATACAACTCAAAACTCTTGTTATAAAAACTCTTAGGAAAGTATCATTTGAAAATTAAACACATTTAATATGTTATGCTAAATTAGTAAAAAATGTGTAACTGGAAAAATTTGTTTTGCTTTAAGTGCATATCTTTAATTCTATTGGCCCAATTATTACACCTGTTAATAAAACAAAAATTTCTATTATATTTATAAAAATTTTAGATGCTTTCTCTTTATTAATATTATTTTAAATTTCTTTATTGTAATATAATTATTTACAATACATGTAAATATAGTTTAGGTACTATCTTAATATGTAATGATACATAAAATAGAATTTTGGGACTCGTTTGAAAAATCGATCAATATCAAAATTTGTTATCTTTCATAAAACTTTTAATTATATGAAAAGATGCTTCTCTCCAGGTATAATTTTTAAAAATTTAATCACATTATGGAAACATAAAAAATACCTTGTTTTAGTAAAAAAAAATAAATTATATTGACGTTATATATAAAATTGAATTCAATCATATATTCAATTATGTATGCATATATTCCATAAAAAAAATAATTAACATATTTCATGTAATTATTCTTTATTTTTAAATTTAACTTAATATTTAATATAAAAAGTTCCATTAAAAGTTGTGATTTTTAGAGGACAGTGGGATTTTTTTATTAGCTAATTTTATCAATCAAATTTTTCCACACGTATATCAGCCATTGTTCATGTTGTTCCATTTTCATATTATTGTTGTTCATTTTCAAGAAACACAGCCTATTTTTCATTTTTTTCAAATGAAAATCTCATCTACTGTCTTTTGTTTTTTCAAACTAATAAACACAATTTTTAGTAATACTACTGAGTTGAGAAAGATTTGAGCAAATTGATTGATAGATTCTCAAGGTTTGTCTTCTCAAAATCGAGAATAAGCATTCAATATGCACTCATGGACAAAAAAATTAGCACATCAAAAAGGAGTCGTCAAAATGAAACGAAATTTTACATACGTAAAAACCAGTTTGATATAAGTAACTTATTAGAAAGTCAAAGGAAAAGGATAATTTATTTCAAAGAAAAAGGCAAAAGAATGGAGGATTTAATATCTTGTTGAACCCCCTCTAGTGCGAATGCACAATGCAATATGATCGGGCATTGAGCCATACAAGTTCTGTATGATGTCTTGAGACATTTCGTTACATATTTGCTGTAACCTTGCCTCTAGTTCATTCAAACTTGTGGGATGCCCAACTCGCCGTCCCAAATGATCCCAGATTTGCTTGATTGGAGACAAATCTGGGGATCGAGCAGGCCAGGGAAAGGTAGTAACAGTGCTGAGACAGTCTTGTGACACCCTTGCCATCTGAGGCCGAGCCATGTACTCAATCTCAAATGCCATGGAATATTATTGCATAGAAGTAATTCTGTGTACTCTATCCATTTTATCTGAGAACCTTAACTCGGATTTTACAGTAGTTTGACCAAAGGGCTGACAGTTTGATAATGAAACTCATTGCTTTAACCATTTCTTCAGGAAATATTTGGTTGCAAAGTTATTTTATTTTTCATTTATCCAACACCTGTGCTTGACTTCTTGACCTTTTAACCCTGAACCTCCCAGTACCGACTGACAATGTTGTCAGTTGGGTATTCATCAATTTCAGTGCACTGGAGCAGGTGGTCGCCATTCATTCTGGCATGGTTGCAGAGTGGGCAAGCCAGTGGGGTTATACTCTCAAAAAGTCATGTCCGGAGATTTATGGAAAGTGGACAAAACAGCGTTGGCTCTCTCCAGGTGCCTCGGTATGGACCCACAGTGGCCAGAGTTTTCCAAGGCTCTTGTGGTGTTTTGGAAAGTAAAGTTACACGCATCCGTGGCATTCCTCAAGCTATACATGCTCCCTGGATGGTGCTAAATGTGTAACAGTAATCGCCATTCGGTTGCAAAGTGCTTTTTGATGTATTACAGAGTGGACTATGATAATCTTATAGTCAATATTATCCTCAAAATTGAAACAGCTCCTTTATTTACTCCTATTCCACTTTTAACACCACCTGTAAAAGTAGAAGTTATGATATTTTGATATGGCTGTTAAGCCACAGAAATAAAGGTTTCTCCAACAGGTCTTGGTATTTTTGAAGGAATGAAAAATGTTTCTATGCACAATATGTAAATAATAGAAAAGTATTAATTGCATGATTTCTATTGAGAGAAGGAGAAAGAAGCCCTCCCCCCTTTACAGATGTGACTTTTGCACAAAAATGACTCTTTGATACCCTAGATTCCCTATTTCACTGACAATTTGGCACTTATCTCTCAAAAGTCTCCTGACCACTGCTCTTGAGGGATGTTGTCTCATCTAATAGGAGAATACATCATCACCTGTAAAGGAGACTAAAATTTCATTCATTACATTCAAGGTTTAAAAATTTTATTTTATTCTGAAAAAAAAAAGGTTTTTAAAAAAAGAATGAGTTTTTGAAACTCACTTTTTTAGGTCTTGGACTGTTGTACATTTTACAGTGAAAATAAATAATTTATTTTAGAATTAGCTAGGCTCACTAAAGCTATGCTCGCCCTTTTACACTATTTCAAATTATGAACTTTTTACTGTCAATAATTGACCTCTAAACATTCATTTGCATGGAATTACAAATTTTGTATTATTACATCATGAAAAATTAATAATTTTTACAATCATTCCAGAATCAAATGTAGTCAGTCTAGTTTAGGAAATGACAGTTGGTGCTTTTTTTTTTGGAAAGTCACAGGTCAAATAAACAATCCTTAAAACAAAATAATGTGTGTATCTTGGTAAAATTTAAAAAAAAAAAAATTTGCTTTGGAATAAAATGATCATGAATAGTTTGTTATTTGGTATGGCAAAAAATCTCAAAAGAGATATTTTCTGAAATTCGGAGCGTATCATGTTATTTTTTTAAACTACATGTTCTAATTGTTCTGTATGTTTTTTCCTAATTTGAATATTGTTCATCCTGGCTATTTTTATTTTTACAGGTATAGGAGAATTTAGACACTTGCAGAATTAAAGGATTTATGAGCTTTCACCTGAAATAACATTTCAAGTTTTAAATATATATAAAAAAAAAAGATGGCTGTCCCTCAAAATAATATTTTAAAGCATCACTTGAGTATTCAATCCAATGAAAAGCCTCATGTTTGTGAAATATGCAACAAAACTTTCTCTAAAAGTAGCAATTTAAATTTACATATACGTGTGCATACCAATGAAAAGCCTTATGTTTGTGAAATATGCAACAAGGCTTTTAATAACTATGCTAATTTAAAAAGACATTTAATTATTCATACCAAAGAAAAGCCTCATGTTTGTCAAATATGTGACAAAGGTTTTTCTCATTTTTGTAACGGTAATAATTCCACAGTGTGCATTCAATTCATCCTTGCCATCATGAAATACTCTGGAACACACAACAAATAATTGTCCATGTAAGGAGCAATCCATGTCTAGACCTAAGCTGCTTAATTTTAAAGGTAGACCCTGAACTTTGTTGATAATGGTTGCAAATGCCAGTCAAATTTAGAATTGCAAAAACCTTCAATCTTTATCAAGGCTTTGTTGTAGATTTCTGCTGTGAAATCCGTGTTCCTTGCGTATTTAACAAAAATACCTTCAGCTATGTGGTCTTTATTTCTACCTTTACTCTGTTGGAGATGAAGGAAAGCAGGCAGCCAATTTCTAATTGCAAAGAATGCACAAATTTGATTTAGTTGTAAAGTGTAACTCATGTCATTAATTATTGGTGATATTTTGAACATAGGCAGTCACCTTAATTATTTTGTACTACACTGTGTTGGTATGAGCTGCATCTTTTATTGTAGTGTAGATTTTATGCTAGTATATTTTATTTTTTTTCATTTAGTTTTTTAACTGTTTTTCTTATTTCTCAGTGCAATTGACGGAAACCAAGCTCTGTCAATTAATGTTCTTTTGACTTCAAACTATATAGTGAAATTGACCTCTTTGGAGTGATTTGCTTGAATGGAATGAAATATTTTGTTTCTCATTGCATTGGAATTGGGCTGTGTTGGTTGATTTATGTTTGAAAAATATTTTGTTTGCATTTTTTATTTTTATTTTTTCCCTTCTTTTTATCCCTGTTTTTTCCTTTTTTGAAAAAATTTTTGCAATTTCATACGTTTTTGTTTTAGCCTTTCCTTGTTTTTAAGTGCAGTTAATTGGTTTCATTAGATAAAAATAATGCGTTGCAGAAAATCTACGTCATCATACTCGCCTAACAAAAGCAATGTGAGGAGTAATTGCACATCAAACTAAGGAAGAAGAGGCATCAGCAAACGAGCAAACCAGACAAGAATGGCTTAAATACTCGCTGAGGAAGCAGCAGAACAACGTGCAGCCAGACTTGACAATGCATGCTTCTGAGCACATCATTAGCATTTTGCAACATCAGATCAGCTCTGTTCTCAACAAAACGAACACAGTAGGCTGCGTATTACTGAAAAATGTCAACGAGAAACAACATCAAACATGACTTTGTGCAAATCAATAATGATTACAATCACCTTGCATTTGGTACAACCCAACTGAGGATTATATTTTCAGCTAGGATATTCTCATCGGCACAGTGACTGAAGTATGTCCTAATTGCAAGGCTCTGAAATTTAATGGAGAAACAAAAGGGATGTGTTGTACCGCTAGAAAAATTTAAGTGCCTCGACTTGAAGAATGACCATACACATTAAAAACTTTGTTTGCCAGATATACTGTGGACAAAGCATTTTCTATCTTAACATCAGGAAATACAAGTCACGTTTCCAACAAACATCGTTTGGAATAGAAATTGTAACAATTCGTACCAACTTTCAAAATGAAAGGATAAATTTATCATAAAGCTGGCTCCCTGCTTCTATTTGCAGATAGTCAACATAAATTCCTACAAATGTACCTTATGGGTGATGGCAAGGATGAATTGAATGGATTCTGTGGAATTTCTACCGGCATAAAAAGGTCCATTGTTTCTAAACTGCAAAAACATCTTCACTGAAAAAAACAAACAATTTAATGCTTTTAAGCCTCCATTACGGAGACAACCTAAATAATTTTAGGCTCCATAATATAAGGGCAAAAACATATTGTAATAAATCATGTATTCCATTAACAGCTGAAATCTGCTTAGAAAAGTTTTGTTTATGTATAAATATGTATATTTTTTTAGAAAAAGAATCATACATTAAGTGCAAATGGTTAAAAATATTAGAAATGTGTAGTTTCTCATTCCTTTTCTTTTTAACCGTGCTGAGCCACAGCAACGCGTGGCAGGGTACAGCTAGTTTAGGAATAAAAATCTACTTTTTTTTAGATATTTAAATAATTTTGAATCTAAAGTATTTATAACCTATTTCAGCTACCATAAACCTATTGTTTCCTTCTTAGAATACAATTAGTTCACAAATATGATTATATATTTCGCAAAAAATATTACTTTATGTGAAAAACAGACATATAAATGAATAATTTTATATGACAATACTAATATCACCTTGTTTTTTATTCACCTAATCCCTGAAATAACACTACAAAATTTGAAGTTATCACTTCTATCGTGTGGTCATAAGCACACACACTCTTTTCTTTTTAGCCGAAAAACTGTTCTGTTTGAAGCATTAGTGAACTGAGAAACTTGTTCAGGGAATTGATTGATTGATTCTTGAAAGTTTTCTTCTTCTAATGGAGAATAAACTTTCGATATGTTTCTGTGGGTTCTACTACCGATTGTTTTTTCTTTTCCCATACCGATTGCTTTTCCTCCTTTTAAAAAAGGCCAAGGCATATGAAATAATTCTTTAAACAAAATTAGTTGGCTCGATCAATTGTTGCGTGATATTCTGTGAAACCGCTTTGCATAAAGTATTGTTCTCTTGAAATTTTAAGCAAGTATTTGCGTTAGAAAATTCAAATTGCTAATGAATGTTTTAAATTGTATTGTATAGTACAGCAAAGAATGTCAAAAGAGATAGTTGTTTCTGAGAATTCTATGAAATGTGTAAACTGGGGTGTAAATTTTTCGTTTAACTATACAGTATAATTGTACTATGTTATTTTCATAATTTCGATATTGATCTTATGGTATTTTTATTTTCAGTGGGATATTAGAATTCAGGCAACTGCAGAATTCCAGAATCAAACCAACACCAGGAAGAAAATCAGAGGCGTAGATAAAAAAATCAAAAGGTCTCTGAGAAAAAAAAAAACTTTTTAAAGAAAAAGAAGATGTGTTGAAAAGAAGATAAAGTTCTATGTCTTATATGGAAGTTTTTAAGAATGCTTTTAAGGGAAAATTACGAATATACTGTCTTACAGGAATTCAAATTTTCAGACATGAAAGTCCAAATTTCTCCCTCATCTAAGACAATACATCATGATACATTCTGCATAAAAATTGTCAGCATATTCCTTTTTATTTGACTGATGATTTCCATTAAAACTTCAAGAACTCATCATTGTCTCATAAAAAGGCAGCTTTATCAAACGAATTTTCGAGAGCATTTTTTGAATCATAAAACTCTATGCTTTTAAGATATCCATTCGTGGAAAAAATATCTGCAATTTCGTTTATCTTCCACTGCAACTTTTGTTTAACGTTTTGGGTTCATCATCTAAGGTACTGCTTTTTTGAAAGGTCAATACTTAAAATCCAATCATTCACCAATTTAAAAAGAGGACATTTTCATTCATTTCAGTTCACTATATTTCATGGACATTTCATTCACTTAAAGATTATTGTTTTGTGTTGGATAAGTTGGTCGGTGTCCCTTTTGAATTATCGTCTAAGAAAATATTAAGTAAAGATATTGTGACACATCTTTTAGGTTTCTCTTAAATTGCAGTAGAAAATATAATTTAAGTCAAAAAAATTCAAGCAAATGCAATTTTGTAATAATTCATTATAAATGTTTCAGAAAATTTTCGTCAAACTGAAGAAAAAAATAGTTTAATGAATCTTTATTTCGTTTAAACGTGTGATATTCAGCTGGGTTTCATTGGTGCGTTAATTTTCTAATGGAACAAAATTTCCGATTTCGGTATTGCATTAAAAAAAAGAAATATTTCTTTTTATACGAAATAATATAAATATAAACCGCTTTTCGCAAAAGTGTAACTCGCCTTTTTCTTGTCCCTTAAAAAGAAATTAGAATTCACATAATCTCATTTAAGATAAGATTTTCAATTTTATAAATTAGCAAGATGGCTACCCCTCAGAATGATATTTTCAAACATCACTTGAGTAATCAGTCCTCTGAAAAGCCTCATGTTTGTGATGTATGCCACAAGGCTTTTAAACAAAGCTTTAATTTACTGAGACATTTACGTATTCATACCAAAGAAAAGCCTCATATTTGTGAAATATGCCACAAGGCTTTCTCTCAAAGTGGTTCTTTAACTTTGCACTTACGAATGCATACAAATGAAAAGCCTCATGTTTGTGAAATATGCAACAAGGCTTTCTCTCAAAAAGGCAATTTAAATTCGCATTTACGTATTCATACCAAAGAAAAGCCTCACATTTGTAAAATATGCAACAAGGCTTTTTCTCACAGATTGGTTTTAAAGACACATATGCTTTTCCACACCAATGAAAAGCCTCATGTATGTGAAATATGCAATAAGGCTTTCTATCAAAGTTGTGCTTTAATTGCTCATTTACGTATTCATTCCGAGGAAAAGACTCATGTTTGTGAATTATGCTACAAGGCTTTCTTACGAAGTGATACTTTGAAAAAACATTTACGTACTCATACGAAAGAAAAGCCTTATGTTTGTGAAATATGCAACAAGGCTTTCTCTCTAAGTGGAAATTTAAAAAAACATTTACGTAACCATACCAACGAAAAGCCTCATGTTTGTGAAATATGCAACAAGGCTTTCTCAGAAAGTGGTACTTTGAAAGAACATTTACGTATTCATACCAAGGAAAAACCTCATGTTTGTGAAATATGCAAGAAGTCTTTCTCTCATAGTGGCGCTTTAATTTTACATTTACGTATTCATACTAAAGAAAAGCCTCACATTTGTGAAATATGCAACAAGGCTTTCTCTCAAAGAAGCAATTTAAATTCACATTTACGTATGCATACAAATGAAAAGCCTTATGTTTGTGAAATATGCAACAAGGCTTTCTGTCAAAAAGGCACCTTAAATTCGCATTTACGTATTCATACCAAAGAAAAGCCTCACATTTGTTAAATATTTATTTGTCCAACGCCCATTTTTGGCTTCTTGACCATTTGACGCCGAGCCTCCCAGTACCAACTGACGATATCAGCAGCCGGATATTCATCGAGTCCAGTGCATTGGAGCAGGTGGTGGCCATCCATTCTGGCATCGCCGCAGAGTGGGCAGGCCTCGTTAGCAGCCAAGCCAGCGGAGGTATACTCCCAAAATGTCATGCCCGGTAGTTAGGTGAAAGCGGGCAACAGTTAAATACGGAACAAGGCTTTCTCTGTAAGGTTTCTGTTAAAAAGACATTGAATTATTCATACCAAAACAAAAAAAAGACTTACGTTTTCTTAAATATTTTAACAGAATGTGTCTAAAATTGGTACTTTAAATGTACATTTATATATGCATATCAAGGAAAAGCATTCACTTCTTTTAAGAATATGATCTCTTTTAAATATGCCCCGGGACTGTTTATCGGAATGATAATATAAGAAAACATTTGTGTTGGTTCGATGGCTTAGAGGTAGCGTGCCCGCTACGTAAGCCCAAGGTTGCGGATTCGATTCCGGTTGTAGTCGATAGATTTTCTGGATACGAAAATCGTAGGCTCGCGTGTCATTTGATTTTGGGGCGTGTAAAAGATTCCTTGAGTATCAATTTAGCTTTGGTACTCTCGGCAAAATTACATCATGGCAATAGTTAACGTCCGACGAGAGTTTGAAGTAAAAATTAATTCAAGCTCTTAGGTAGTTACTCAAAGCTTAAAGGCGTAGTTGTAAGTATGCAGTCCAATAAAAAAAAGGAAAGGAAAAAATTCTGTTAATTCTTACAAAAAAAAAAGGTCTCATGTTTGTGAAATACCATACATGACTTTCTACCGAATTAGTAATATAAAAAGACATTTACTTATCCATACCAAGGAAAATTTTTATGTTAAGGTAGTTTGTACTTTAAAAACGTTTGTGCATACAAACTAAACATTCATATCTTTAAAAAAGTTTAGACTTTCGATATTTATATATATATATAACAATAGTTTTTTATTTTTCAACCTTCATTGTTAATCGTTTACACCTTGAAATCTAAAGGTTTTATGTTTGTAAAATTTTCAGGGAATTTTTGCACAAAGAAACCCTTTGTAAAAGAATCTGCATTGTTATAATTTTGAGTTATTTTATTCGATACTACAGTGAAATGCGGCGTGGACGTTGAGAACTAAAACTATTGCATAATTTAACGATTTCTTTTCTTATTTTTTATTGTTTTGATACTTTAGTGTTGTAGTCTGTTAAAATGACATATATTGTATGATACACCTGTACTCTAATTTTGTCAAATAAAAAGAAATACTACTTTTAGGGATTTAAAAATCTTTTGTAAATTTCTAAATAAATTATTTTTTTCATTCATTGTATGGGTACTGCTTTCATTGTAGAATTATTTTTACTGTATGTTTTTGGCTCTTGAACTTGATTTGCATTTACACTTTATATGTGGATATCACTCTTAATACAGGAAGTATTTCAAAACTTTTTAAGTACGTTAAAAAGAAAAGTGTAATAATAACTTAAAGTTTTATCTTTTCTGTAAACTTGGGTGAAAAAAAAATCCTTTCTATGTGCTCAAACTTTGCACGGCCGTATTCTTCGTTGAGATCACCTAAAAAAGTCTTAAAGAGCTGTACCTGTATGATCCATAGCTTATGTCAAAACTACGAAAAACAAAGTACAATTTCATAGACGCATTTGGCTAATCAATCAATCAGTACTATTTTCAAATATTTATAAAGGCAGGTGTTCAAAGTGACCGCTGTGTTTATCGAGGCTGTCTTAATCGTGCAGTGGAATGAATGGAAGATGAGTGCCCACGTCGCAGCAGCGCGATTTCTACCGAAATACAAGCCGCATGCAGACGAGCAACTAAGTCCGGTGATGTGTTCCTTCGTCTCCATTCTCCAATTGTTTGAGATGATCATATAGGGGGAAAATCCAATGGTGGGAGATCTGGGGATCGTGGTGGACATAAAATTGGATCCGATCCAACAGCCAGGATATGCCACATCTAGCCAATCACTCACAGAAATGCGACTGAGCCTCCTCATGAACCATCATAAATCATCATTTAAAGTACTTTTCTCGTTAACTTCAGATCTTACAAGTACAGTTCTTTAGGCATTTTTTATTTACTCCCAAAGGGGAATCTGGCCGTGCAGAGTTTGGATGCTATTTTTGGGACACCCTGTAAATATAATTTTATTATTAGCAATTGACTCGTACAATTGCTCCAAAAGTGTGTTTTTCGGAGCATATAATTGTAAATAATACGAATTGTTCAAACGGTGATATGACTCGGTTCGTGGTAGACTAAAAAAAGTTATGAATAGGAAAAAAATGGGTTGTATGCAGGTTATAGAAAAAGTCAATAAGTTACATCGTGATACAGTAACGTTGTACACAAGAAATTCTAAAATCAAATCTTAAAAGCTGCCATGTAACCGCGTATGGTAGTTTTAGTGTTGATATTACTTTTAAGAAAATGTTTTCCAATTAGAAAGTCATCAAAATTTGGCTGAATGTATTCAGCTGATGCAATTTTTAAAAATGATTATAAAAGTTGATATAGGTTACTATAAACATTTCCGTATTCTTGCTATTTCTTACAAAAGAAAATAATGTCATGCTTAAGTTCTTTCGAACATACACGAACGTTATACGCGTAACAAACGATAGTATTTTAGGAAACCGACCAGAAGATGAAGGAGATTTTCGAAGCGTTATATTCTTTACTCACTTATATAGTATTCTATTTTTATCAGATACTCTCTCCCAAACACAGAAAGATTACGATAATATTTCCCAATAAATTTTTGAAATTATGTAATTTAATCTTTTGTATTTGTTTATATAATGTAAACAAATCTTTTAATTTTTTTTTATCGTTAAAGAATCAGTATACTTAATTTAAAGCTCAGAATTAAAAAATTGCGGAAGTAAATGCATCAATATAAATATTTTTCTATTTTTAAAAATTTACACACAGAGCTTCTAAATTTAAAGAAATATGTCTTGATGTATACGAAAAACTTGAATGAAGAAAAGAGATTTATTTTCACTACATATTTTACTTCTAGCTAGTGTGCTGAATTCCAAATTTATTTTCTTATTTAGAGATTTTTTGTTCCAATTATAACATGCTTCTTTAAAAAAAAAAATTAAAAAAGCACAAATGTGGTAAAACATGATTTAGGAAAATTTTTCAAAATATTCTAAATGGCATGTGAAAAATAATTTGCCAAAGAAATTTAAATTTTGTGTGACGAAATTGGGCAGTAAAAAGCTTTGTATGACTAGTTTATACTATACTACTGTAGTGTCGTCTCTTAACCAGCTGATAGCTACCCCTCTTTTCTTCTTTGATGCCTTACGCCCGGGATGGGCATTAAGTCGATCGCGATCCACTGGTGGACCGCCAAGACATTTTGGGGTGACCGCCTTCACGTAAGACCTAAAACTCGCATACTAAAATAAACATATTTGTGGAGCCCCGACGCCAGTTAAACTGGAGTATCGGCTTTTCACAATGCTTGCAACTATGTGTAGATGACACATGTACCATTATTGGAAGCACATGATGACGCTTAACACATTTTCTGCGACTATAGAGAAAAATGCGATCAGCCGTAGAGTTGCGTTTCCCCCCACACGCCGACTAAAGTGGAAAATAAAAGTTGACCAGCTTTTCCCTAGATAACACGGGATTGGCTACTGACACGACAGCTCACGCTTCCGCTGGATTCGATTTTTGTGTTGATATTACGTCCCGCGATAGAAGCCATCCGGCAGCGAACTTGTTAAGGCAGTATTTCTCAAAAATTTAATGTTTACCCCCAACTAATATAAAAATATATTTGGCCCCCCCCCCCCCCCCTCCATACAATAACAATGAATTGAATTCAATGATACCATACTTTGACGCTAAACCTACAACACGACTTTAACTTCATAAGTACCACTGGCGTAAATAAATGCCTCTCAACCAGTACGTTAATTGCCCCGAATGTATATATACGTCTTTCCGAAGTACGATCTTTTCTGAGAACTGCTCTACATAAAATTTTCCGAAGGCTTTGGAATACAGTAAGTGTTGTTAAGTGTGTCTTGTGACAGTGTTTACGAAGGATTTCAGAGGATTTACTTATTTATTCCTTTGCT
>BMAV01018516.1:0-10062 GCA_019973955.1 Trichonephila inaurata madagascariensis
AAAACATGCCTCAATGTTAGATCGTACCGCATCATGCATTCGTGCTAGACGGAGTTCAACAGGGTATTGAATCGTCCGTTCGCTTGTTTTTTTCCTCTGAAATAAATGATATTTTTCCTTTGATTTTCTAATCATTTACTTATATCTAAGTAGTTATTACGTAAGTAAAATTTCTTTTCTTTTCGGACACTCCTTCTTTGTGCGCTAATTTTTGTCCATGGTTTTGTCCCCCAAAAAAAAGTTTATACCCTGATGTAGACTGTTGGACTGTATTTGATAAATTGATATTCTTCTACAGGCTAACGGATTGTTTCACAATACGTGATTCTGTGATACTTTATATATTCTTATTCCCAATGTTACAACCCCTTTGACCGTTTTTGCGGGTTTTTTTTTTTTTTTTTAAAAAAATTAAACCCCATTTTTGGCATTTTCTTTTTGTTTTAGTTTTAAATTTTTGTTTTTTTAAAATAATTTTTTGGGGCAAAATGCTGTACACTGAAAAATATTTCAAATAATGTTTCTAAAACTGTGGGCCCACCTTTAAAAGGGCGGGATATCCTTCCTTGGCACGACATACCAAAAAGTCAGAAATAAAAGTTTTAAAAAAAATTTTTACGAAAAAAAAAAAAAAGTTTATTATGATCTATAAAAAGTAACATAATACTTATCCTATTACTTAAATGTTTCTTAAAATATTTTTACCTAAAAAAACTTCAAAATTTAATTCTTATTATGATAATTTTAAATTTATAACTAAGGTTTTTCTGTTTTAAAGTACTTAATTTTTGATTCTATCTTTCATTACATGGGGCGGGGGTAAAACCTTTATGGATCAAAAGTTTTTTTCAAAGGGTTTTGAGGCAAAAATTGCCATCATAAAAATTTTTGCCTTGATTTTGGGAAAATAAAAAAAACTAAATACTAACAAAAAAAATTTTTTACTAAAAAAAATATTTTAAAGTATGGTTAAATGTTTTTTGCTATATCTTAAATTTTAAATTAAAATTTAAAATTTTTTGGGCTTTTTTGTTCAGATTTGTGGAACAAATAAATTCTTTGGATTGTCAGATGTTACTTTTATAGTAACCAAAAAGATATCTCCAAACGGTTTCAAGAAATTTTTTTTTTTTGCTGTGGGGGTTTTCTTTTTTTACAAGAGATTTTTGGGTTTGTTTCAAAATATCGTTTTTTCAAACGATTTCGCATACCATTTTAGATCTAAAAAACCCCGGCGCCTTTCTTCAAACCATGTTTTCGAAACCAAAAATTTAAATTCTCTGTTACACTAACTATCTTGCATTTTTTTATTGTTGTTTTGCTGAACTAGCCATGTTAAATAACCTTTAAAATCTAAATATCCGGGAAAACTTTAAAAACACGTTTGTAAAAAAATTATATTTATGTGAGACAAAAATTCCCAAAGCAATTTAACCCCCTCCTAAAAGACAATAACAAACGGTGTGCTCCCTCCACCCCCCTTAAGACTGGTTTTTATAATACCTATAGTGAACTCTGAAATTTTGCAATAAAATGCAAAACCTTTTGTTCACTGGTGCGCCAAAAAAAGTATTGTGTCACGTACCAACAGTGGCCACTGGTTCGTCATCCCTGTCATAGAGGAAGAAGGCGCGATGAAAATTATGATTGAGAGAAAAAAGGTCGCCAAAATAAAAAGTTTGAGAAGCACTAATTTAATTAAAAAATTATGTAATGATCTTTATTTTTTAAAAAAAATAAAGTTTCTAATTTTTTTTATTATATGGTTGTGGCATTTATTAAAAGAATGATATTCTTGCCAGCTGGATTGCTGGGTTTTATTTTTTTAACTGAGATAGGAATGGGTATTCTGGCAAGCACAAATAAAGCAGGATGATAATATTACTTGAGTAAATATGTGACAAAAATAAGTTGCTTAGAACATGAGATAACCATTGTTATCTTTCGCGTAAAATTAAGATAAGGGATATGTGACTTTACTGGGACTAGAAGCCTCAACGAACTTGAAGTAAAAAAAAATATTAAATTAAAGAAAATATCCATTTCTTACACAAATATAGAATTCTACTTCACGAAGATAAATTGCTACGTGAAAGTAATTACTGTCATAAAGGAGAAAAATATTTAAGCTTTTAAGGAAAGAGATAAAGATATTTAATTTAATGAAATTTTATACTTTTCTAGTGTCATGGGAAACAAGAACTAGAAATGGTAAACATTTAGGAAATATTTTGGATGAATTTTTATCATATGTTCAGAGAATTCTCCTTTTTCTGAAATTAAATTCTATTACTAAAAGAAAATTCTATTTTTTCTTTACAGAATCTTATTTCATAAATTACTTTAGAAATCTATATTTATTTCTTTTATTTTAATACAAAAACATGGATCATTAATTTTTTCGGAAAAATATTCATTAAAGACTTAGTTGAATATAATTAAAAATTATATGCATTTTTCGCAAATTTTGTAACCTTTTTTTAATTAATATTACATGTATATATGAACAATGTTATGAAATATTAATTAACTTTTTTCAGATATACACGGTTTTACATAAAATTATCAATTCTTTTTAAGTTTATATCTTGAATGATGCAATTTTTTGGGTTGGAGTATTAATTCAAATGCGAGAAGAAACATCTTTTTAAAATTAATATTGCAAAAATGAACTTATCTTGCAATATCTTTAAAGAGAAATATGATTAAAATTGAATTTTTATGTCCTTATCATGTTACTATAGAATATCTCAGAATAATATTTTAAACATTTTAAAGTTAAGAAAACTTATGCTCTTATTAATATTTCTAAAGTTATGAAGATTTCAATTTGAAATCCTGAGAAAAAATTTCATGCCAATGAAAACTAGATGTATTTTGTGAATTTGATATATAGATAAGAAACCTGTGATCATGCTGTCTTAGAACCCAGAATATTTTCATTGAAAGAAGTTATTGTTCCAACGTATTACTTGTACTGTAATTAGGTTTTATATAATTAATCTTTTTTAATTCGTTGTCTCGTGCACCTGCTTGCGGTGGAGACAGCTCTCGTCTCTACCGTTTCTTACAAAATTATTACAGATGGCTCTACAGTGTGCTGCTTCTATCGATGATGTAACAGGTACAATAGAACGCGTTTAAATTTTGTGTTGGTAATAAAATAACAAATTTCAATCGATTGCGAATCTAAATAGGTAATTAGAAAACTACCACGGGGGATTGTATTATTTCATTTTGTAACGAGAATGGTAAAAGATGGACAATAGTACGCACTCTTTTCGAGCACGATCTGGTAACCAGTCGGCTTGCCATCTCGGCGAGGAAAGCGGATGCCAATTTCTGCTCGCGCAAACCTCTCGTTGTTTTTATACTATTAACTGTTTGATTCTAACTGTGATATATTTCAATGTTGAGGAGTTTGAATTAGAAAACTATGAATTAAGGACGATTTGAGCTAACTGGCCTAGAAATTCTTTGATTACAATATTACAATTTGACTTTATTAACAGCTTGTTATAATCACTTGATTGATTGATTGAAAGGTTGAAGGGGATATAGAGCAACACAGGCTATGATCCCTCAAAAAGGAAGAAAAAGTATGAAAAAGCTTAATAGATTAGTAAATACTAAAATATTTCATTCCCTTTAAAAATATTCTGAAAGTTGATTTGTTATTCATTGCTTTTTCCAAAACATCTCTAAACGTGATAGTGGAATGTGGATTATAATCACTTTAAGTAAACTTCTAGAAAACATTCTAAAAGGAAAACAATGAAATTATCATACATTAGTGAAAATTAAGGTAAAAGTTAAGCCTTCAACTAAACTATCAGAAAAAACTTTGTGACTGCAATGTCGATGGTTAGCAAAGCGTTTGAAATATTATCTTTTTTTTGTTGTTGTTCAAAATTTAAGAATAAAAGGAAATGCTTGAAAGTTACATTAATGCATGCATTAAACTGTCTGCTCTTAAAATGAACTGGTCTCCTGATTTCCTTTAGCCTGTATCAAGTAAAGCTCCATTTACATTATTTTGTAACATCAATTATATTTGATTTTGTAAATTTTCCATGACTTTGTTTTCATAACTCCATTGTTTTAGTTTTGCTATGTAATTGTTTCATTTTGTAATGTCCTTGTTTGTAGTTTCATTTTTTTTTGTTATTTTATTATTTCGTAACTCTTAATTTGTTATTTATTTTTATTTTATTAATCTTATTTTGTTTGCTTTACTTACTTCTGTTTGACACGTGTGATACTTGTGGCGCACGGAAATTATTTTATTTGTCTTTAAATATAAACAAATATATATAATTAACGCGAAACACTTTCTAACTTTTAAGTCAGCCTATTCAGAAAAGTTTATAACAGCTCCCTTAATCTTAGTCCGTGCTCAAATAGAGTAAAATATGTTTCCCATTTAAATTTAATACTTTAATAAAACAGTTTCTTAAATAATTTATCTGAAAAAATTAAAAATTAATATTAAGTATGCTATCGTAAAAAAAGATAAATGCAGTTTGAAAATAAATTAAACTCTAAAAAAAAAATTGTAAACAAAATTAAATTTTGATCCGTAAAAAGCGATTAAAATGAACAAATAATTGTTAAAATTATTTTTTTTAATTTGATTTACGGATAAATGATTATCCTTGAAGTTAAAAATTTAATGTTTTTCATAAATTTAGTATTTTTTTCTTGTTACGCGTCTGAATAAAATAACAGTTGAATGTCAAGTTATGTAATTAATACTCAGCATTCAAAGTAAAGATAAAAACCTTTTTAATTTGTAGATTTAATTTCTTAAGGGTTTGAAATTCTTACATACAAATTTATCTCGGTATTTTTAATCAACAAAGTACCCTCTTTTAACTAACAAAATTTATTATTTTGATCATAGTGTGTAATTTTTCTGTATACTAATTTCTGTGTTTTTGTATGTAAGTATTTAAAAATAGATTTTTTAGGATTACATATAACCAAAAGAAGCTTTCATTTACGGTCTTTTTTATAGAGTGCATTAATTTAAAATAATATAATGGGGTAGCCTTTAGTTAAAAAGCAATTTTTAAAAGCTATTTCTTCTGTGTATGAATATTTTTAAGTTGGGGAATGATGAGGCTTTAGAAGTATTTAATTGGGCGTACACTGATGTGGCTGCAATTTTAGAAAAGGTTTTCTAAACTTCAACAGAATGTATGGTAGAAATTAAAGGAAAGCTTAGTTTACTAAAATTATTTACAAATTCTCTAAAAAAAGTAACATAATGATTTATTGTTGGGTTTAAAAGTTGTTTTGCTCTGTCAAACTTACTTAACTTGGAAAAATATCTTCGTTCCTATTAATAATCTACTTTGCAAAATTTAAACAACGATATTTTATTTTAAATTTGTTTTGAAACTTATTCGGGGTCATGAAACATAACTTTTAAAAAATACCTCGAATAATCATAGAGATTTGGAAACATCAGAATAAATTTTGAAAATCAACGATAAATACCAGATACATATAGAAAAATTTCTCTTTTGAAATACATGTTTTATTTCTTTTCTATGCATTACAAATTTATATTTTTGCTCTAAATTTGAAATAGATATTAAAAATTTACGGTTTATTTAAAACTTTAAATTTAAAAATATTATATATATCTTTATATACATAAATTTTTTGTGTGTGTGTATGTGACTGAACTCCTCCTAAGCAGCTAGAGAGATTTTGATGACATTTTTTGTGGGGGTTCAAGTGGATTCGAGAATGGTTTAGATTCACAATTCAGTCCGAAATAGCAATTAGTTAAAAAGATATTAATTAAAACCAATTTTAATTACCAGTTTTAGGCGCCAACCTTGATTTGTCTGCATTGTTGTAACACTGTTATTGTTAGAACAATTACAAAAGTTGGCGACAAAAATCAGTTTTCAGCCAAAATGGAATTTAATGACGTTGCTCTATTGATTATATTAATTAAATTTGTTTAAAAAATAAATACCTTTAGCATGTGATTAACTTGAAATATATTTTTAAAATCTCAATTTCTACATGTTTTAAATTTTTCTAATTTAAGAGCAGTCGATATACCGACAATGTTAAATTGAGCCATTTTAGGAAAATGTTTCTCAGACACTGCTAAATAAAAATACTTCAAATTTTATCTATATATTAATGAGGCATTTTTATTTAAATAATGGTAAAATATTTCAAATATATTGTTTACTTTTTTCAAAAAAATTTATCGGAAAAGTAGCACTTTGAAATTTTTGAAAATTGTAATTTTTTTTTACGATATCTGCTTTTCAGCAAAATATTTTGGGAAAATCTCCAAAAAAGTAGCTCCATTATGTACAGTTACACTTTATTTATGTGCAGTAAAAATTGCAAGTACATTCATTGGTACAAAAAGGGTATACGCGGTTTGAAAGCAATCATTTTGAGAAAAATGCATTTTTAATGTTAAAAGGCACTTCATTACAAAAATAATGAATTACTTCAGGTATTTGCCCTATTTTATTAAACATTAGTATCTTCTTAATTTTTAAAGCATAAAATAGGAAACAAAAAAGTCTTAAAATGTTCAGAAAATACATATATATTATTTTTCAGTTTTTGTTCAACGAGAAATTTTTTTAGCATTTTGCATCAATTTTCACAAATTATGTAACAATCTGTAAAGTATTTTTAACTTAGATGCATTACAAATATCAAATTTGACCTTATAGAATCATAAATATAATGCAAATATGTATCAATATGTAAAAGTAATGATTTGGGAATATGTGATTTTACGACATTGCGAAAGGTTTCATTATGGATTTGTATGTTCACATGCAAACACAATTTCTGAAAGTTTCAAAATTCAAAATTTTGTTTAAACTGTACAAGAGATTTCTAAAAAAGTCAAAAATAAAACTGTATTTTTATGCATGTAACAAGCTTCTCGCAAAGACAAAAAGCATTATACATCTGAGTTATAATTAGTTACCATTTATTGTAATACCTTTGAATATTAAAGCTTAAAAACTTGTCTAAACAATAAATAAACATTAATATTTGCAATGAATTGAAATAATTAAAATATATTGCTTAGTTTTCTTAAAAACATGTAACATAAAAAAAATCATTATATTTTTAAAATGACATTTTGTCACGATATATGGATTTCAGTCAAATATTTTTGGGAAATCCTCCCCCGCAAAAAGCTCACATGAATATATATAGTTACATATCATTTACACGTGGAAAAAAATTTCATGTGCAAACATATATTATTTTCTGAGAAAAAGATGCATGCAGTTTTAAAATCATCATTTTTGAGAAAATTGAATTTTTACTATAAAGTGTGACTTCATCAGAAAAATAATGAATTACAATATATATTTGTTCCATTTTACTAAAAATTAGCATCTTTGCAATTTATTTTACATAAAATAGTAAGCAAAAAAGTCTTAAATTGCCCAGAATAGCATTTTTCAATTTTTTTAACGAGATAATTTCTAGTATCACATCAATTTTCTCAATTTTGTATCAATTATTGAAGACTTACTTGCTTTCATGCTTTACAGATATCAAATTTGAACATAAAGCATCATAAATACTATGTGAAAATGTATCAATATATGGTTTTGGTATGAAATTTTAGGGTGGTATTTAAAATACCTGATTATACGACATTTTGAAAGTTTTCGCTGGGTTTTTGTAAATTTATCATTAAGTTTTATTGTTGCAGACAGTTTCTAAGGTTTAAACTTCAAAAATTACTCTAAACTGGACAGATTATTTCTAAAACAGCCAAAATAAAACTGTTTTTATGCTTTTAAACATGAAATTTATGTATTTTATGTATGTAACAATCTTCTCGCAGACAACAAACATTACATTTGATATGTCATCTCATACCTTTTTTCAGAAACTATTAAACATAAATACTCAAATTTTTATTGTTCATCAATTAGACATTTATATTTATACTGAAGTGAAATTTTTTAAATATATTAGTTAGATTTTTCAAAAATAAACTTTTAGTTGAGTGAACAAATATGATTATTGTGAATTTATTGAAAATTGTCATTTTTTTTTCATGATATCTGCTTAAGAATATTTCAAAAATGTCACTTTAGTGTACACAATTGCGTTTAAGAAATAGAGTACACGCATACAGTAAATTTACTCAATTAAAAAAAAACACCTAGAAAATAATTTTTATAAAAAAATCTTATTTTGTAAAAGTATTTATTATCATATTTATTTTCCATCACATATTATCTTCATTATGCTTTGCGCAAATATAAAATTTCGATTCATTACGTATATATTTCTCACCTGGTCACAATCATATATCCTTTTTTTTTTTGTTACACTTTACTTGAACACGCGAAGATTTAGTAATCATTAGTAATAACTAATTAAAAATGAACTTAAACTAAAGAAAAGACCTATGAATAATGACCTACCTAATGTATACAGTGAGACTTCTAATCAGCTAGGAAATTAAAAAAACGAAAGGCTCAATTTACAATAAAAGATACACGTTTTGGTTTATATTAGACGTTAAAAACTTTTAAGCAAAAACGAAATACTTTGCTTACATATTTTCGCTATTCAAATGGGCGTCTCCCAGTTTCAAGAAATATTTAAAAATAAGTTTTAGGGCCTTCTTATTACCCTAGAGGTTAAAGTAAAGTACTTTTGGAAAGGTTAAAATCTATACAATTTGAAAATGTAAAAATCTCAAGTTATCATCAACAAAAAAACATAAATAAGATTTGGCTTTTTCAACACCCCTTAAATACTCGATACTAGAATCCTTAGTTCCGACTACGTTCGGGAAACGAGATTTTAAAAAGCGCATAAATGGATAATTTCATGATATTTGTGTCACTTAGTTAGAATACATGTATAAAATGGTTTTAAGGACATTTTGACAAAAAATTATTTAAATACAATATTTTGGCAAAAGATAAATTTAGAATCATCTTCTTTCAAAATGTTCTCTTTTTTTCAAAAATGCTTCTATTATAATAATATTTTTTTATATGCCAAACCTCTGTACAGAGGCTAAACAAAATTTTTTAAAATATATTAAAAAAAGGTTTATCCATAATTTTGACAACAGGGGAAATTTTTAGAAAAAAAACTATAATTATTTTATTTGGGTTTAACTCTAAAATAATGAATTTTTTAAAAAATTTTAGTTGAGCCCCTTAGAAAGGTCTGATATATACAGCAAATATTATTTAAAAGCATTTTTTTAAAAAAAGAACATTTGGAAAAAAATTCTAAGTTAATTTTTTGGAAAAAAACTGTTTTAAATATTTTTTTTAAATTCCCCCTTAAAAAAATTTTTACATGTTTCAAGCCCAAATATCATGACAATTATCCCTTTTGCCTTTAAAAACAGGGTTTTAAGATCGAACAAATAAAAACACCTTAAAGAAAACCCAAGATTTTTTTTAAAAAAATATTTTATATAAACGATATTTTTTATACAATTAAATGGTTGACAATAAAAATTATATATCACAAAAGGAAAAGAAAGTAGAGTCTCTTGCTGTGGATATTTTGATAGGAATGGTTTAAATACGATCCTTTCTGTACGCGTTTCTTCCAATATATCTCTCGTGCTTTATTTGCTGAGAAGACACCTCCAGACCCTTACCCAGTCACTCAAACTGCCACTCAAGGGGCATCAAGCGAAAGAAATGCTTCTCACAAGATTCATTTTTCCCCCTTCAGTCTTTTGTTCTTTCATTTTTAGAAACATAAAAATGTGCCAAGAATTTTGAAAAGGGAAAATAGATATTGATACAATGCACTACAGCTTGAATGAAGTAGAATGAAAAGTAAAATATCCGATAAAGATGGATTTAGTTTTAATTTTTATTTTGCTTGTGAGATTATGGTTGTTTATTGTTTATATTGATTCATATGTTTAATTAAATTTTTATGATTGAATATCTTTAAAAAATTTATAAAAAACGTAAAATAGACTTAAATAAATCTTATTTTAAAAAATTTATATATATATAAATATATATATATATATATATATATATATATATATAT
>BMAV01018517.1:0-13529 GCA_019973955.1 Trichonephila inaurata madagascariensis
TTTAAATTGGAAATCCGCCTGGAGAAGAATGCATTATGTCTTGTTTAGTATATCATTGATATCAATACATATCTTGTTAAAAACAACTTGATTCAAATCTTTCTTCGTATAAAAAACATCTCCACGGGTGTATAAACACTTAGGTGACCGATCAAAACGTCTAATAAATGATATTGTACTAAACTTAAAAAAAAAAATGAGCCTCTTAAAGGCTCGAAAGATATCTTGCGCAAACTGGTAATGTAAAACACAATAAAATAATAAATTACTAAATTTTCATTTAAAATATGCCTTTTAGGCAAATATTCTTGAGAGTAAGTTAAAGACAAGGTGGAACGATTGCTGAAACTTTTTTTTTCTTTTTGACATATTTTATAACTAAAGAACTTTTTTTTAAATAAAATCTAGCCACATTTCTTTTCTTACTTGAGTTTCTTTTTCGTAAACAAATGCGGTTTTATTTCGCTTGAAATTCTCAGATGTAGATGAGTGATGAGAAAAGAAAATGTGTTCCTAATGCGCACAAATCTGAGACGAGCAGATTTTTCTCCATGTCCTCTGAGGGCTATTTACAATTTTTTGTTGAATTGTTTTATTTTTTATTTTTCAGGTCAAAACTTCTAAATGGATTTAAATAAGAAACTCTATGTTTCCTGTTTTGAAAGAGTCGTTTTAATAAAAATTTTCTTGGATTAAGTTGGGATTGATTCTTTGAATAAAAATAATATTATGTTCGGTAGAATTATTGAGCAGCACATTTTACATCTCTATAGATTAGTTATAGGACGATTTTATTTCCATTTTAACGATCAATTCCGAGTCGGTTAACTGTTTTTATAAAATATATATTAATTATACTGTAGAGCGTTGTTGATGTTTACGATTAAACTAAAAATGGTAAATTCTGAGTTAGGTTCAATAAAGCCTCTTTTAGTGTAACAATTATTTATTGACCACACAAATCGTTAAAAAAAATAACGGGCAAGGGACGGTTTTTCACAGCGACCACATTCACCCTCCATCTGACCCTTACAGAAGATATGTTTTCTTAAAAGGACGTTTCTGCTGCTTGATACAGTCAGTAACAGTTGATATAACTAGAGTGGTTAAAATATTACTTTTTTTTAACGCAGATCATCCAAAAGGATATTTATTTTTTAAAAAAATAGGTGTTTTGGAAGTAATTAGCAATTAGAAATCCGTTGAATTGATTTTTCTCTACGTACGTAATTTGACTATATGTTTGTCTGCAAAACACATTATATGAAAAAAAACATTCCAAATGTTTGATTTTCAGCATAGATGGTTTAACTGAAAACATATCACCGCATTATGTATTTCTCATTAATTACAAAAAGAGTTTTTAAAATATTTAGTGATCTAAAAATATACTACCAGTTAAGTTCTGATTAACGATGACTCTGCCATGGTTTTCTCTGGTAGGGCTGGTGCTTAGTCCTATTCATTAAATCTTAAAGAACCTCTTAGTGCCCTGTCAGACAATCTTGATGGTGAAGGTTTTGCAATATTTATGGATTTTAGAGCTATAAGTGTTATTCCTGGCTAGAATTTTGTCATCTTCATAGACTATGACATCATTCAATACCATTTCGGGCGACAATCTCTACTTGAATACGATGAACTTGAATTCAAGTGTAAGCAGCTTAAAGACTCATTTTTTGGCTCTGGAAAAGAAGTCGCCCTTCAATGGATCCCTTCCCATTATGATATTCATGAAAATGAACAAAACGACAAGTTGGGGTACGTTTAAAGCGCCATTGGGCAATTGGATCGCTAATAGATCTTCCATCCCATATCTGAAATTTTTTTGGTGCCTGACGAAAGTGGAAGTCCTGTGTTGAAAGGTAGCTACCTGATTGGTGGATCGAACATGGAAAGGCGGAGTGGCTTAGTGGTGCTTGCAGACAAAGTCCAAGTGGAGAAAAGAGAGACCTAAAGTTCAAATGAGTGACTGCTTTGCTATAGACAAGTTAGCCGAAGGGACTTCAAGGCAGCATCAAACTTGTCTACCATTTCCTCTTGGAAATTCAAAGTGACTTATCAGGTATAAAAATCGTCTAAAAGGAATATCCGCTCATTAAGAGTTGGCTTATGGTAAATGGCCATAGACGTGCTCAATTTTTGTCCAACTTAGAGTGGAAGGAATGGCGTACTTTAGAGTCATTCCTAGACATGATTATTTGCAGGCCCATCTGTTTAAAATTAACATGAATTAACATGACTGATTCTACTCTCTGCCCTCTCTTTAATTCTGTTTCAATGGCAATGTGCCAATGACTAGGGAGCATATTTCTGGTTGTTCTTTCCTTTTTCATGTTTGCTCTCAAGACAACTATGGAGTTCTCCCTCCTTAGTAGGTTTGTACTGAATACTACAAGACGCCTTATGTCCCAAAGGACTTTGGCGAGGGTAGTTAAAAACAGTTTTGTGAAACTCTGAAGAGTCAGTTGAGCCCAAGATCTACTGTTATGTCAAACAGAGACATTTTCGAATGATTGAAAACTAGACCAGTAAAAAGAAATACTAAGGATATATACAAATTAAAGTAAAGAGTACAAAATGTAAATCTATTTGTTTCATTTTTAACTAAACGTTTCTTTGAACTTTTCTTTGATAAGAACGCTATGTAGAAGCAAAATAAATATTTCGGACAATGTTTTTTTCTATAATTAAACATGTTAACTACTAATATTTATACTTAAAAGGTCAATTTTGCACTTGAAGTAGTAAGTATACATACAATTTTAGTTAGAGATACTTAGGAACTCTATTTGCATTCATATGGAAAGTAGTTTCATTTCGTTGATGAAATGAAAAGTTAAAACAATATAAGTAAAGGTTTTACTGGTGTAAAAAAAACACCCCTGAATCGTTGAATGAATCTGTAATATTGTTTTTCTTAACCAATATAATTGTCTTCGAAAAAAATATAAACTATCATTGATATTCATTTTTTTCAACAACTATTCAAAATTCCTGATTTAATTTCAAATGCTTATTTCATATTATTAATAAAAATTATTCCTTTTGGCATATACATATTTTTATGTAGTTTAGTCACCTTCCATTTTATCAAAGTACTATAGTTTAAACGTCCAGTTCAATTTTATTTTAACTACAGAACAATTTTTAATAATAATTTTAAATAAGAACATTTTTAACTTGTTAGTACTTATGTTCTTTATATTTATTTTTAAAATACACTCATTTGATTAACTATTGCGCATCAAGAAAAAGTCGTCAAAATGAAACGAAATTTTACATATGTAAATGCTACGCTGGTACAAGTAAATGCTTTGAATATCAAGGAATAGGTATCATTTTTTGAAGAAAAATGTACAAAGGAATGGAAGTTTTAGTACTCAGTTGAACCCCCACTATATAGCGCGAATGCACGATGTGATACGAGTGGGATTGAAGCATGAAAGCTCCGTATGATATTCTAAAACATCTCGCGTTCCAAAGTTGCAGTAAACGTACCTCTAGTTCGACCAAACTCGTAGACTGCCCAACTTGCAATCCCAAATTATCCCAGATATGCTCGATTGATGACAACTCTGAGGATAGAGAAGGCCAGGGAAGAGTGATAATGTGGTTCAGGTAATCTTGTGATATCCTTGCTGTGTGTGGCAGAGCATTGTCTTGTTCAAAAATAACTCCCGGGAGCTCTGCCATTAGTGGTAAGACATTGGACTGAAGGATTTCGTGTATGTACCTTTGGTCTGTCATTGTGTCATATATCAATATTAGGGGGTGACCGTGTACCGTAAGCAATGGCACCCCATACCCTCACACCAGCTGTTAGAGCGGTGTGTCGCTGTAAACCGAAGGCAGGATTGAGGCGTTCACCACAGGGTTTCCACACACGAACACGATTGTCATCATTGCTCAAGAATCGAGATTCGTCGCTGAAGACGACCTAGTTCTATTCTATTGCAATCAAAAGCCGTCGTGTATGACGCCTCTCCAAACAGAGGCAACGGTGGGTGTCATTGGCTGCAAGCTTAATGGGCGCCGTGATACCAGATGTTCTTCAGCCAGGCACCTTTCGATGGTTTGGGAAGACACATGGGCCGGTCATGAAGGTGCTATCTGTGTCTGGACAACGGCGAATGGAGCAGTTGGCTCTACGTGTGCGTATCCTATGATGTGACGATTTTCTCGACGACTGGTCTATCGATGGCCTCCTGAGCTTGTCCCCTAGTAAATGACGTCTCTTTTGTCCACTGATCCCAACATCTCCTCACAGTCAAAACAGAACGGCTTTTTGACGAGCTACACGCCGAGCTGACCACCCAGCTTCCATCATTCCTTTGTTTCTTCATCTCTGGAACTATGGCAGCTGCTCGCATTGCCTTCGATAGTGGCGTAACGACATGTCTTCTTCAGTGCTTCCTATGTGAAAGATTAAGGTTGAATAGTTCATGGAATGCCTGCTTCCCGAACGAAAGCGTAAACTTCTGTCATGGAATAAAAGGGGAGTGAATATTGGTTCCGCTTGAAATTAAAAATTAACTTGAGTAACATTAATAATGATGAAAAGTTTTATAAGATACATTTAATAAATTAAAAAATGGTGTAAAAATTGAGTGGAATGTTAGGGTGTACTTGTTTGTGAATTTGTGTGAGTGTAGGAAAATCATCTGTGCCTACCGTTGGCTAGACCGGTGACCGTGCTAGTGCTGCCGGATCCAAAATAAAGTTTGGGGAGGAAGAAACGTAAGCGACGCGGAGATCCCTGTTCGTCTTAATCTGACCTCGGACTGAAGAATTGCCTCGGAGAGGTGGCTTTTTATCTGGTTTTGGTAGTGGATGGGATGACCAATCGGGGAGCAGTCTTTACGTTCGCTCTAGTAGGAAATGTGTCCTGAGCAAAAGATTAAGTACATTCAAACAAGCTCTGCTTACCTGTTTTATACTCCATGGGGAATGAATTTCAACGCCCTCTAATGGCCTTACGCAATGCTCAATCACAATGCTTTTCTTCTAATTTGCATATCTGTGTTGCATGTATTTTCATGCCAAGTTACTTTACGATCCCACAATTATTTCTTGGTGAGCAAATTTTTACGGCAATGAGTGTATAACGCAAAAATCATTGTTATGAATTATAATATCTCTTTCTTTACATAAAATAGAAGCTTTTCTTAGAATTAAAAAAAAATCTTATAACACTTGAAATTCCATTACAATGCAAAATAATGACTTGAGTAACTGGAAAAGAATACATTTAAGAGTAATGGTTTTAAGAATTGTGAAAACAATTAAATATAATTTATGTAAAAGTTTATTACTTTAGCAATTATTGTGTAGAAGATAAGAAAAAATAACTAATTGTCATTTTATTTTCTGAATAATGAGCTAACTGGAAGTTAAAGGACTTAAAAAACTTACAGTTTGTTGCGTCGCATTTCGTAAAAGCAATTTACTTTAATCTTTTTTCAAACTAATTTAGTGTTTAGCATTTTATTTTCCCTTTTTGCTCTACAATAAATATGTTTTATCATTTTTTTAAAAAAAAATCTGTGATTAACTCCACAACTCTGATATATATATATAATTTTAAAATTATTGTGAACTTTTGGAAAGCATGCGAACCTTATATTACTAAAGTAGAATTAATTGTATGTTCTCAAATATTTGAAGTGTTTGCAAGCATAAGAGATATAATTGTGAAAATTTAAAGAAGTGAATCATTAAATATTAAATATGTTTTTCTCAATACTTATTGCATTTTAATGTTTGTAAAAAAACTTCTAATTTTTAACATTCCACAGATATTTGTATATTTTTCTGCTCTGAATGGAACGTAATGCACCGTGAGTGAAAAAGTAAAAAAAAAGTAATATATATATTTAAATCAGTCGATTAAATTTTTTAATTTAACATTAGTAAGTCTTTCTATGTGTTGTCATGATATCATATAAATGTTCTTCCAAATGTGTTGCTATTGCTGCATCTGCATTCTGATCATTGAAAAGCTTGCTACTGCGTTGCACAATTTTATAACCATCTTATAATTATTATTAATGATTATGTACAGCTGATGCTGTAGTGCTACGTTAAAATATAAGTTAAACTAGAAACCAGCAGGATTTAGCCCCATGTTTCAATCATTCTATGGTATTATATTGAAATTGCATTTATATTACAAGTAAGAGTTCTACAATAAAAAAAAATATTTTAATGCGGTTATTAAGTACTAAGCTTATAGTGGCATAGCACAGTACATTCTCTTTTACTTTAAATATTAAAATTAATATCTTTGTTTTACTAAATGACAGAATATTCCTTTTTATAGTTTTTTTTAAATGTAAATACATATTCAAGATCATATTGAATGTATTCTTCATAAACGTTTAAATCCTATTGCATTTTTTTCCCATAATTTCATTTTTCTTTTCTCTTATGTTATTTCTTGAGACCCAATAAGAACACGATATCCAAAAACATTTCCATCCATCTTTTTTATGTGAAAGAACGAAATAAAGCAAACTGTAAAAAAAAAGTCAACTCTGCTGATAAAAAACATGAATATTTTTAGAACATTCCCTATTGAAAAAGCATTATTTTTAGAATAATTTGATTTATCTCCTTCATCATTTATTCCTACAAGAGCAAATGCATTCCATTCCTTTTTAAGTCATAGTGGAATGTTTAAAATTCACTAGAAACCAAATGTGTTTAATAAAAGATTTACTTAAATGTTGGACTAACATTTATTTAAATCGTCTGTTAAATAATCATATAAGTTTCCATAGTAACAAACATTTAGTTTTCGATGGAACAAAAAATTCATAATGCATACGTTAAAGTTGCCACCTTCTGAAAAGGATTTAATGACAAAATAAATGAAAGCTAAAGTTTGTAAGTGCATTGCGCAGACGAACTTTACCAGCAATATAAATAATTAGTTTTTCCTTTTCAACATGGAGGCGCAGGTGTTAACTGAGACTATTTAATCTACAAGCATAAATAATAAGTCTGAGGAAGTACTAAGCACTTATAGAAAGACATTAACAAATTGCAAGTGCTGAAATGCTGCGTCTTAAATGTTCCATTATGGAATGATGTTGCAGTTTTTTAAATTTTTGTTGTCAAGCCTCTTAGGTGGAAATCTTGGAAGAAAAGCAATAATAAGGACGTAAAGAGATTCTTTTTCTTGAAGTACTCTAACATAACAAAAAATATTTCTTCGCTAAGGTTTAATTATTATTATGATGATGGAAAATTCTCATTTCGTTTGCTAAAAATAATAATTTGACACTAAATACATGAGTGTTTTTATGTTTTATAAATGCTATGAAATTTCATTGAGGATTAGTGTTCGCATTGAAAATAACTACTCCAATAAATAAAGTTAATTTTTTTCGGGGGGGGGGGCCCAATTAGAAATGTATATCATTTAAGAATTAAAAAAATTATCAATATTAAATTTTATTAATTGCATAAAATTCATAAAATAAATAAGTCAAAATGTTTAAAAAATGATGATTGAAAATGCATAAAAGAACTCTTTCCTATTATGTATTCATTTAAATGACGAAAATATAAATTTTGAATACTGAATGCATAATATTAGTTAATTTGTCGAATAATGTTTTGTAAAAATGCGTTGAATAGTTTATATGCAAATGAATGCATATTTTTCACTAAGTGTTTTTTAAAAAAAAAAAATCAACATAAATATTTTATTTATTGTTGGATTTTAAAGCACCACTTTATTCGTTTGTATGGTCTCAAACTTTATGTATATTCTTTTATTTATATATTCATAGAAAATGCAACAAATTAGAAATTTTAAAAAAGTAGGAATCGTGTTAAATTCTGAAAGAGAATTGAAGTACCTAAGCAATATTTCTCTGGATAAAGCTTAACGAGGCTTTAAAACCAAATATGACAAATTCAAGAATTTTTCTGATCGTTTGAAAAAAATAAAGATATATTTATAAATGTCTATAATGTTCTTGTGAATGTTTTTGTCTCATTGATTCTTATGAAATATATGCAGATCTATGTAAATAAAATGTTCTCTAATAAACTTAATTTTGTTGAATATACTGGTCTTTTTGCAATATAATTTTAGACGAAATTCTTTCAACACGAAAAAATATTTCAGTGTCTCCTCTCTTTCTTGTAAAACGATTTTCACTGTAATTGAATCTGAACTATATTTTAAATTTGCTATATTAATTATTTTAATGAATTTAAAAAAAAATTCAAAAATGGGAGATGATTTTACCTTTTACTTATAGTTCCTATGTTCTCAAGTTCCATAAAAAATGCAAAAAATATATTGCTTTGAATGTGAATTTAATATTTTAACTCATCAAGTTATAACACATATCTAGTTCTTAAGATTTTGCTTTTGAAACTTTGTAAGAAATTGTAAAAGGGATTACAAAAGAAATTGAATATTGATAAATTTCTGTGTGTTTATCTAATCCCATGGACTCTACGTAGATCTCTAGAAAGATTAGAACATAATGTAAAGAGATAATTCCAAAGTGCTTTCAACAACTTATATTACAAGAAGGTTTTTCACAAAAACTTGCTGGAAATAGTGAAACTAAAGCAAATTAAAAATACTTGACATAAAAGTTTCACTTTCACCTTGAACAATAATTTGAATAAATGATAATTGAATTGTTTTCACTTAATTTAACTAATCAGCCAGTACAATATTTGTATCTACTACCATTTTTATGATCAAACGAAAAATACTATTAAGATAAAATAAAGCTGAAGGAAGCAATATTACAGAACAAAAAAGAACACTAGAACTTATATTATAGCTGATTCATTTCTATACAGATTTGTCATCGTTTCAGCTTGGTGAAATGGAAATTCCTTCCAACCAAAAAAAATTCTTTTTCACCAAGGGAATACGAAATAATACCAGTCAGGATAAGGTATACTGTGAGGCATAACTTAATTACTCGTTGTTGTTACCATGCTTAAATGAGTTCCGGTAATCTTTGAGATTACTGTCATTAACCAAATAATTTATTCCATTAAGAATTCCATTACGAGTTTCCCTTTTTTTTCTTATCTTATGATGTTTGTAAATAATTTAGTCCAAAGGAATTTACCAACAGATGGTGTACGTTTAATATATATGTATGCATATTTGCTTCAGTGATATAATTTGTTAGGGTTGATATCCCATAATGTTAGAAACTATTCTGGAAAACATTTTATGATGAGAAAATGTGTGTTTCATTACTCAGATAAGTTAGTGTAATTGCATGTAGCATTTATATAATCCAGAGTTCTAAAAATATATATTTAATAAGCTCTTTATTTTCGACTCTCTATATAAATATAAAAATTATTTAAATTCAAATTAATAGAGTAAAAAAAAAATATGAAGAACCATATTTTTTATAGAAAAAATTGATTGTTTTGAAGTTAAACGAGTTTGGTTTTTAAATGTTCTATTTTTAATGGGTTTTCTTCTACTTTTATTGCAACTATGTCTGGGTCAAAATTTAAAAAAGGTTGTTCTCACATTTTGAAGCGCTCGATTGAGTTGGAATTTTCTGGACACAATTGTTTTGGATGTCGATACGATAATTTATTTAATAAAAAATAATTGATTAAATCTACATATTTAAACAATTACAGATACAGAGTCCCATTGGAATCTTTTTTGGTGATCAAACTTGGCGACCATATTGAGGACAAAGGACAAAACTTTAAAAGCTTTTCCTCACACTTTAAAGCGCTCAGTTGAGCTGAAATTCTCTATGCACGAATGGTTTGGATGACAAAACGATAATTTAATTATAAATCATGAAAATTAATTGATTGGAACTATTTATTTGAAGGATTTATTCATAATAGCAATTGCTTACAATGGGAAACAGTTGAATATTGAAACCAGCAAATTAAGCTATCCCATCGTAAAAAATTAAATTATTAAAACTAATTATAGAATACACATTCAGTTTGACTCAACATTTCATTTCGCTCTTATAATTCAAGGTAAAAAAAATAATGTTACGCAAAGTGTGTTTGAAAGGAAACCCATGTTTAAGAAACTCGTTTTTTTCCGGTGTTATTAATTAACAACAAAGTAAAATATTATTACTTCTATGTTTTAATCGAACTTTGTATCACTATTTGAAGGTAGTCTTTAAAGAATATCTGAGAAAGATTAGCTATTGCTTAGTACTAAAATAATTTTTTATGTTGCTTTAATTTTATTTTTACATATATCAAAAACGGAAAAATATTAACAAAGGATATTGAACTAAATTAAAGAGTTAATAAAGTACATATGAAGATTATATAAAATATTTTGAGACAGTCTTCTTCTTTTATGACTTTCTTAAAGAAAAATTTAAAATACATCGAAAGAAATGTATAGAACATGCAAATCAAATAGAATTGATTAAATTAGTTGTATAACTCCAGAACATAAATTTCTAGATTTGCATAATATAGCATTCCTTTCTTTGAGAAAATTTTTACTACCCGTCATTTAAAAGGCTAGGGGGGAGGTAGATACCTATCTACTAACTATTATAGTTAATACATAGTATATACGCTCTATTAAATTTGAAACGAGTTTCAAAATTAAAGAACATTTTTAAATGTCTGAGTCTCCGAAGTACTGCTTTTCATAAACAGCTCTCAGTGTTGAAATTGCAAGTGAATATCCATTTATAGTCAGTACAAATAAATAAAGGAATATATTTTTCTGTGCGCTATTATGAAATGTTTTAATGTATGCTTTCCTTTTCTTAATTGAAAATAGAGAGAACAAATCTTAACATTATAAAGCTCATTTAGCCCCTTAACTGCCACTGGCATATATATCCATCTCGCTAAAGCGTTGCGTTAAGTGCCAAGGACGTATACATACTTCTTTCCGAAATAAGATTCTTTTCAATGTTAACAGTAAAACTATTTGCTATTTGTTCCAAAAGCTTTGGAATGCAACAGAATGATCTTGACAGTGTCTGCAAAAAATTTACTTATTTCTGAAAAAAAAAAAAAAAAAATGCTCCTTTGTGTCTTTTCCTCTCCTCCAGTACACCGCGCACGCGCGACTTTGTGAAAAGTGGTGGTACTGGGGAGCGAATCACGTGGCATTTAATCGGCAGTTAAGAGGTTAATGACGAAATACAGTGAAATTGTAAACATTTATTTGAAAGTTAGTTTGCTATTTTAATAAAACATTAAGAACCGGTGGAAAGTGTGCACAAAAGAGTAAGGGAAATGTCTTAGAATATAGTTAACATGTCTTATTTTCCATTTGCTATTGCTTGTTTAGACATGTTCATAATTTTTATTCCAAAAGAGAAATGATATTTTTAAACGAGTCCAGAGCCTGAAATTATGTTTCATCAATTTTCAGATTGAGGCCTCCAAATGCACTAACATTAATTTAAGCTTAACGTTCCTCCTCCTCCAATAAAACCTACTTTTTTAAATATATCACCTTTTTCATTTATTCCTTTACATTCTAAAAGGGTGGCTCTACTCACACACGGAATTTATGCCCAAGAAAAATATTAATCAGATAAAAAAAAATCTAAGCTATTTATTAACCCCTTAACTGTGAAATATATTTCAGAAAAATGGACCAAAAATAGAAAAAAATTTTTGACTGTTTAAAATTGTTCTTTATATTATTAGAAAAGTTAGAAAATGGTTTTTTATTACAAAAATAAAATTTTGAATGCGATAGCTACTATATTTTTGTAATGTATACATATACATCGAAAAATAATGGATTACACAGACATTTTATTCTTGTACAGCAAATTAAGCAAAATTTTTTTGAAGTTAAATATAATATATAATTAGTATAATACACAATATATAAAAACACAACACACAATATGATTTTCAATACATACATTTTACAAATCTTTTACAGTATAGTATATCCAGTGACGGTTAATTCATTGGGGGCTAGGGGTGGGCACCCAGAGGACCAGGACCCGGATAAGTTGAACTTTACCACATTTTCTGGTTATTAAATTCGATCCTCCATGCCAAAGGGACCTATAGAATTTTGCCACCCAGGGCCCGAAATCAGCTTAAATAGGCACTGTGTATATCCCAGAACAAGGTACTACGCATAAGCCCATAGCGCACTCTTTGCAGTTAACTCGTGTCTCACGTCTTAATATGTCTGGTGTCTTATCATGCCTTATCACGTCTTATCATGTCTATTAGGAAATTAGTGAATTAAGTATCCTAAAGTAGAAACCAACTCAAATTGGGCTTCACAAAATAGAATCGTTAATCCTTCTCCTGCGGAACTCAGTTCGGGCATCACAAATATTACACGTAGTAGTTGCCCGAATTGTATTCGGGCAACCCTGTCAAGGGGTTAAAACTGTTTTATTTGTTTGCGTGATGTTAAACAATATTTTAAAATTTTTACCTGTTTTTTTTATTTTAAGAAAACTAAAAAAAAAAATGGTTTAGTGTTTCCTTCTTTTTCTAAATCATCTAACAATGTATGAGGAGAATGCGCCTATTGCTAAATTTTTTTAGAACATATCGAGTAAATAATGCTAATTAGCTTTAATTGAAAGTATTGAGCTTTAGCTGCTTTAAAAACTATTTAATCTAAAGTACAGCTTATATTTCGTCTTTAATTGTATTTATTTTCTTTCACTTAAATAAAAGTTGAAAATTCGTTGTAGCGCGAGTTTTTAATATGGCGTTATTTGAAGTGGCAATCGGGAAATATAAACATTTAAAAATGCTCTTAAATTTTATAAATCGTCGTTGTCAAACCAATATCTGCTATAAGCAGTCTTTTTTAATATTTCGATGTTTTGACTATTATGACTAGTTTACTAACCACATTTTCGTAAAAAGGTCTGCTTCGTTAGGAGAGGGAGGTGCCAGCTTAGGTGTCGTCCACGTCATTTGACCATGGTTCAAAATTACGTGGACCGTCGCCAAAAGTCCTCGTGTAGCTGAACAGTGCGACGTTAATATTCAATCAATCGTGGCTATAAGCATATTATATGGTAAACTGTGATCGCTAAAAAAATATATTACGTGCATTAGCCATAATATTGTGAAGTAAAAATATCTCAAATTTATACATTTTGTACGTAGTAGATATTGGTTTTACAATGACGAAATGGTATTTATCAAACCTATACAAAATGATATGTTTGTAAAATTCCTTCTTTAAACATTTTATTTATAATGTTAGCTCAGATCATACGTATTTTGTCAAAATTTATTTCGAAGTTTAAAATTTCTTTCAAAGAAAACAGACATTTCGTTAGGAGGCATACATGGTTACCATCCTTCAATTTTAAAGTTAGCTTTTAAAGGAATTTGATTATCTCTTGTTTTTTTCCCTACAAACAGTTTTATAAAATTTCTTATTAGTAAATGGATTGAAGATGTCTGTGATCTTTTCAAAATCTGCGAGTGCTTCTATAGGCAATCATTTAAAATTTTAAAAAAAGTAACTGGGAGTTCAAACTCTATTAATGCTAAGTGCTCAAGAAAATGAATGCAAC
>BMAV01018517.1:14742-36960 GCA_019973955.1 Trichonephila inaurata madagascariensis
ACTAAATGAAGTAAATATTAATCCATGACATCATAAACTTGGAACTAATAAATTTTTGAGTCCTTTTTATATAAGCATATCATATTGATAACAATACGCTCTATCAAGTTTTATGCTCATATTAAAAAAACGAGCAGGTTGACAAAATCCGCTTTTTATGTCGAAACTTAGAATATTATGTTCTCTTACAACTCAACTCTGCAATAAATTCAGCAGAACGAAATACAGTCGAAGCGAGTGTGTAGCAAAATATAAAAAGCTCCCGCTAGGGAAAAAAGCTCTTAAATTTCGGCTATTCCGCAAACTACTGCTTGCGTAGCAAAGCTATTCCTGAAATTTATAGACTCAAGATTTGGTATTCAGTCAGCGACATTGTGATTTACTGTGTCTTCTCTTGTTCTAAGGTGAGGGCACTATAAATCTTTGGAGAGAACCTTCAAGGGAGGAAATATCTGAAATGGTCAGCAGGAAATTTGTAGTAGATATACCGGCAATTAACTACATGGACCTTGTTTCTAAGAGAAGTGTTAAGAAGAGGAAACGCGCGTTAATACTTTATTATAATAGCTACGGAAAAGAAAAAATGTTCATCAAATTTCGTTTTTACCTTAAAAAATAATTTGTATTTTTAAATTTTGTTAGATGCTCAAGGCTCTGAAATGATTTTCACAAATTGTATGTATTGCTTTTAAAAGTGGCATAGGAAAATGTGGTCTAAATATCGGTTAACTGACTAAAAACTAGACTATGAGTTGAATAAAAAATATGGAGGATTTTTAGATGAAATTTCTTGATTTCATATTTTAATTTTATTAAAAGAGAATATGTTGTTACGAATTTTGCGTAATAAATACTTTAAAAAAAGTGTAAGCAATTTATATCTGGATGTGTAATACGTTTATATGTTGTAATTATTTAAAATTAAAATTGTAATATTCGCAAGCAACGCCATTCCTTACATTATAATGGCGATTCCATGGAAACTTGGCGAAATATTATGTATAGTGACAAGTTAGCATCATTTTTGGCAACCATTTTGGTGACCATGCTAGTGATCATTTTTGACGAGTTCGTGACTCTATGGAAATTAGTGGAGAAACCTACTAATATTACCATCTATGACGCTGGTGGATTTTTCTCGAAATATCCAAGATACCTATAATAGGGAGTGCTTCTTAAATGTTTCTAATTTAGTGTTAGAGACAAAAATAAAAAAAATATAAAAATAATAATTCAAAAAAAAAAAAAAAAAAGTTATAATATTTGGAGCAATTTTACACATTTTAAATAACCAATGTTAACTTGGTTTAAAAAATGTCCCCCCCCCCCAATTCGCCATTTATCCTCATTTTGCTGCCCGCGTGAAATAACGAACATACGTAAATGGCCTGCGTGAAATAGCTGACATATGTATGCGGCCCAGCGGAGAAAAAGTTTTAGTACGCCTGAGCTATATACTTCTGTATTTTACCTATCAAGACAATACTTTTGATAAAAAGTTTGCTTACCTGGTATTCTATTTCTTAAACCTGAATTAAATATATCTGAATTTTACTTAAAAAAAAAATAAAATTCCTAGCACATATCATCAAAGAGAAACTTCTTAGAGAATATTTCCAGGTCAACGGAGAGTAATAAATGTTGATCTTAAGAAACTGAAAATACTTTCTTGAGATCTCCTTTAATCAGGGTTGGGCAAGCAGTGGCTCTATGGCCACATACGGTCTTCCAACACAGTCAGAAAACCAGATACACAGAAAATGTTATCTACATTTCGATCAGCATATATTTGTTAACAAAAGTTTTTCTTGCTAGAAGATCCACAAGAGTAAACATGTATGCAATTTGGTTCACATCAGCTCCCAGGGTGTGATGAGAATTTCAATACGCAGTCTATGACGAGGCTTTATAGCGCCTTTCACTAATCCTCTTGGGGAATCTTTGGGGCCATAATGGCATTTCATTCGTACCAAATCAAGAAGAAAACGCGATACGCAGATTAGGAATAATTATATTAATTGGAGCTTTAGCATTCGAAAGAGAACTCTTAGAGAGGTCGGCTGGAGGCCGGAGAGTATTACAGGAGCCGTATAGAAGTCAGTTAGAAGCCAAAAAGTTGCATAGTAACCGGATCAAGTTGGATATTAGTAATATATAGAAGATATAAAGCTTGGTTGCTGATCAACGTTGAATACTGATAAGGGGTAGATTATTAAACTTTAATTACGGAGCAGTTACTAGAGTTAGTTAAGGAATCGGCTACAGATAAAGATTCGGAGGTTAATTTATCATAAAGATTGTGAGTAGGATTTAAATGCGCTATTTGCTAAGAATTGTTAAATGGGTCATATCACTCATGATCGCTTACCTCTAAAATAGACTTGTGTTGCATTGATTAACATATAAGATAATAATAAACTCGTTTTATTATGGAAAGTTTGAGTGGTCAATCTTTTATCCCTAAGAATCTAGGTCCCGTGGATGAAGAGATGATACCCCAGGGGCGCGGGGTATCACAAGTCTCACTAATGATTTCAAAGAAAAAAAATGAGATAGGGTACATTTGTCTCAATAAACTGATTCTAAAATTAAATATTCTTGGAACTATAAATTAGCCCAATTAATAAATTGAATAATACTGTTTTATTAAATATATTCATTGATTTGTTGGTACAATTTATACCTTTATTAAGATATAAAGTTAACTAATGCATAAAATGATATATTTTTTTAAAAAAGTGTGACCCTCTGGTGTCCTCCGCTTCCACAATGTGGCCATTGAGGCAAACTAATTGACCACCCCTGCCATATGTCTTAATTTATTGCGAAAATGATTCATACTGGAATATATTTAAGGTATTCGACTACGTTCGGAACCGTGATTTTAAAAAAGCGCGTACAGGGAAAGGTTTCATGATATTTAGTGTCACTTAGATTAGAATACATGTATAAAATTGTTTTAGGGACATTTTGGTGAAAAAAAAATTATTTAAATACAATATTTCAGCAAAAAACTAGCTTAGAATAACCTTTTTTCAAAATGTGTTCTCCTTTTGTGAGAAATGCTTCTATTATAATATTTTGCCTGTATATAGCTGAGACCTCTGAACAGAGGCTCAAGTATGATGTTTGAAAAATTCACACTATTTTTAGAGTTACAACCCATTGAAATAATTATTGGCGTTTTTTTTCTTAAAAATTCTCCCCTCGGTTGTCGTAAAACGTGGATAAACCCACTTCTAAGTTTTGTGTTCCAAAAATTCTAGTTGAGCCTCTGTACAGAGAACTGAGCTATATACAGGCAAAATATTATTATAATAGAAACATTTTTCACAAAAGGAGATTATTTTGAAAATGGGTCAGTCTATGTTCATTTTTTGTCAAAATATTATACTTAAATAATTTTTTATTGTAATACTATTCTTAAAACAATTTTATATACATTTTCTAATTTAAGTGACACTAAATATCATAAATATTATCCATTTATACGCTTTTACAAAATCACGGTTCCGAACGTATTCAGATACCTTAAAACCATGCTACTCCAAAAGAGTATTTTTAGTTAAAAATACTTTTGGCATAAGAACAGAGATATTAGAATTGAATTTTTTTCTTCTAATGTTCTGCGAATTGTTCATTAACCATTGTAGACCTAGTACATCCCCGGAAGCTGGTATCACTTTTTAGTGCGGTGCCCTATAGGCGGATTATAACTGCCTGTTTGCTATATTGACGCCCAGTTTCCTCCCCAGAGACAGGCACCTGAGCTCTAATGATGCGAACATGTACCATGATTTAAATTTGCCGAGAGTATCCAAGCCAAGCGGACACTCTAGGGATCTTTTATATGCCGTGTAATCATACGACATGACCGCTGTCGATTTTCTGCATCATGAAAAGCCACCGACTTAGGTCAGGGTCGAACCCACAATCTTAGGTGCAGAAGGCCAGGGAAAACCCAACCACGCCAACCAGCCGGCAAATTGAAAATTATAATTATATATAAACACTGTAGCTAGTAAAGTTATTTTATTTTTTTACTGAACACTAATTGTGAACTTTTTGGTAAGAGAACTGGTAGTAATTTCTTAAAAAAAAGGATTTTAATTTCCTGAGTTCTTTCAAATAGTTCAAATTAAACAATCCCATTTCTAGATAAATCAAATTTGGAAACTTGTAACTACACATACATATTTTATTCTGATGAAAGTGCTTATTACATTTCAACTTATTCGCTTTTTGTTCTTATTCTGTCGGTTTTCTGTTGGTGACTCCTGTTTTTGACACTTTGTGTTGAAACGAAATGCTAATATCGTGTCAAGACAGATGCCATTCAACGTCTTCAGAATCTTAACCCAGGGTAAAGAATTCTGAAAACTCGGAATCGATATTCCCTTCCTCTGCATACTAAATGTGTTTGTCCAAAAAGCTGTCACCTTTTGCGAGTCGAAATAGAACAGAATTTTGATGGTGGATTTGTTTACGCGCATCACCAGAGAAACAAAGAGATAAATTTTTACGTACAGTTATTAACTTACTTGAAGAAAGATATTTGGTCTTAGAATCGTTTTTTATCGGCCATCACACATTGTTCTAGTTTCGAAAGTGTTGAAATGGACATGATGAACTTTTATCAATTAGTGATATTTGATTATTTAATTTTAAAGTGAGGAGGAAAGAGTGAGGACGAGCTTCATATTTTAGTTTCATTTTTTTTTTTTTGAAAATAAATGGAAAATATGTTTTTCAAAAACCCTGTACTAGTTAAAATTTTATAACTACATTTTATTTAATGAATAAGCAAATTTATTGCATGTCTTTTATAAAAAAAATTTAATAAAACAAATTTTAATTTTTTAACACATAAGGTATTCGACTACTTGCGACAACTTTGTTTAAAAAGAGAGGATATACGGAGATTTTTTTTTTTGTGGTTTTTAGATTTATTTAGTACATTTTAAGAAAAAAAGGCTAAAATTAAGAAGAGAAAAATAAATTATTACTACTAAAATGGGAAAAAATAGGTAAAAATTGACAAAAAGATATATATACGGGGCCTGATCTGAACAAATAGTAAATGAAGAAATTCTCAATTTTTCAAATTTGAGGTATTATTTCTCTTTTCCTTTTTGAAATAACCTTCAGGATAAGAAATATTTTAATTTAAAAAAAAAAAAAACTAAAATAAAGCATTTCATCTTAATTATTATACGAAATTATTTAAAAAAGCAGTGATTATATTCACATAAAGAATTGTAATGTTTGTAATAAAATAATGATTGATGAATCGGAAAGTGTTAAAGCTATTGTTATACAGAACATAAGCCAAAAATCGCAGAAAATTATTTTAAAAACTTTTTCAATCGCTGTCTCCGTTTGAGTTTTTCGAAAAAAAAAAAAAAACCCGCATTTTAATGTTTGATATCTTATGAAAAGTTATGGCATCTGCTTTTATTAAAACACTTGTAGTTTTTGTTCTAGTGAATGGAAAATAAAGAACTTGGTATTTTTATAAAGTTAATAAGATGGTCTATAAAATAATCCAAAAAAATGGTCAATTTTTTTAAAAAAAATCATGATTTTAGGGTAGTTGGATACTTTAACAAGTACCGTCAATTAGATACATGCTTAAATATTGTTAAATTTTATTTTTCTTACCGAGTAATAGTTTTTTTGGAGTTCTTTCCTTACTATTTGGTCGTTGACTGGAGCCGCGGTAGCCGAGTGGTCAAGGTAACGGATCGTGGCTGGCCTTGTAACGAGTTCGAGCCTACTACCATTAAAGACCCGCCGTGTAGGGAAGCGATGCACGTTAAATATGTCGACGGCTCAAACGTCCTTCCGTTGGTGTGGTGTGGTAGTTAGGAGAGTGAGGTACCAGCTCAGGTGTCGTCCACGTCACCTCACCATGGTTCAAAATTTCGTGGTTCGTCGCCAAACGCCCACATGTAGCTTAACAGTGCGACGTTAATATTCACTCACTCACACATTCACTGTTCGCTGACTAGTGTAATTAAGTGACTGCGGTAGCCTAGGGTCATGGTTAATGACTCGGGGCCGGCGTGTCATGAATTCGAACCAAGCGCCACAGAAGACCCACCGTGTAGAGGAGATGATGCACGTTAAATTTGCGGAGGCTCAAATTCTTTCCACTGGCATGTTGTGGAAGTTCGCAGAGAAGGGTGACAGCTCAGGAGTCGTCCTCGTCACATGGCCGTGGTTCAAAATCAAGAGATTCGTCGTTAACTTCCATCGTGTTGCTTTATAGTGCGACACTAGTAAACACTCACTTGATAGAACTAAAATAAATCAAAGAAGTGAGTTAGCATTATGTAATCTTACATTCTTTTACTTTACATTACAATTATTAGTGAATTATTTATACTACTATATACAAATCATATTTTCTTTATTCTGAATATATTTCTTATACTCTCTCGTTCGATTTATTTGCAGTTACGTGAATTAAAGTGCTTAAAGAGGTCTCAGGGGGATTGATTTCCTCTAGAGGGCTGAAAATATAAACAATATTCAAATATATGTAACTCTTTGAAATTAAAATTAAATAATTCGAATGTCTTACACATTATTTATAAAGGAATGAGGCTTCAGAAAAGAGTAAAATGTTTAAAGTATAATCTTAATTTTAAAAAGTATAAGCATATGAAAATAAGAAACATTTCTATAAGAAATATTAATTAAGTTTTACGTTGCGCATGCTTTTTTCAAAAATAGTTGCTTTAATTACTTTAGTAAAAAGTTGATTAATGAAGTTTATATATAAAAGTATCCTTATTACACTGTAGTATTTTTATATAAATAGAATAATAAATTATATTTTTTTAAAAAATAAAATTACATTTTCATTTTTTTTTTAAATTTCAATATTCTTTAAATATTTTGAAATTCAAAAAGATATATTATTTTTAAATTAAGTAGGGTTTAAAGAGTATGATACATTTTATAATTCTTCATAATTTTATACGTCAAAGGCAACTATTTTAGAAAATAACGTGCGCAAAGTATTATGATTATATTTCAAACTTCTTGTACTTTTTTGAAACCATGTAAGAGATTCAAATTATTTAATTTAAATTTAAAATAATTATGCCTGTTTGAAAACTGTTTATATTTTCATCCCTAGAGACAAAATTAACACCCCTGAGGCCCGTTTTTATTGTTATGTTCACGCAATTAGTTCAGAATTCAGAGACGTTTCACTCGTCGAAATCAAAAGGTATTTTGCCACTTAGCACGGTTTACAACCACAAATAAAATTTCCATCATTGGTAGAATACTTTTGTATAGAAATAATGAACCATTTAAAAAAAAAATAAATGGAAATATGTAAAAATGTCAATCGAATATTCAATTATTTTGTTATTTTATTTCTAAAATTTAATAGAACATTATTATTTCTAAAAAATCTGAAAGCAACGGATACTTGAATTTAATAATTATAAATAAAAAAAGAATTATATGAACTATAGTAATAAAAATAAATTAATTATATTACATTTTCATTTTCATTTAGGGATTATTACTAATTATATAAACCGAGTACAGTTTGTGAAGGAATTTCTCACTTTTCAATGTACGTTAGGATATATTAATTAAAATATAATGAGATTGTGACCAATTGAATGCGCTTTGATGAATAATTAATAAGAAATTAAGAATAATTTAAGTTTTAAAAAACAATTGTAAAGTATAAATTTTGGAAAAGGATAAATATTTATTTAACCAACATAAAAGTATAATTTAAGAGAAACGTTAAAAGTAAACTTATTTTCTATTTTAATTAGTTTACAAAACAGTTTTTAATATTCGGCGTTCAATAAACACCATTTAACATTTGAAAGGAGTGTATAAAACTGCTACATTTGCAGTTATTATTGGTAAGCAAATTAGTAGAAATCATTGACAAGTATTGTTGAAAACATTTTTTGAATATGAACATGGTTCATGAAATGTTGTTAGTTCTGTACACTAAATACAACCTCTGAAAATAAAGTTCGGTGAATGAAGTCAGAACTGCCGATCTGGCAACACTGGCGAAACAACACGCTGCACCTTCGTAGTGGCAGGTGTTGACCATCTTCCCCCACCATTATTCAGTTCATACTTATTTGTGTACTAAGTAAGATTTGTTTTATACAAAGTACTTGTTTAGTTCGTTGGTTCTTAACTGAAAAGAGGAAAATGAACGATTAGTTTAAGAAAGATGAATTTAAGATCAATTTAAAGTTTTGTTTTAATCTTGACAAGACATCAAAAGAAACGCATGCGATGCTGGTACATGTTTATGAAGATCAAGCATACTCAATGAAGTATGTGAACAAATGGTTGACCCGTTTTCGAAAAGCAAGGAAATTGATTCTGACAAACCCCGTAGCAGAAGACTGGCGACCTCCGTCAGTGACGAAAACATTGAGAAATTGAAGAAATTAATCACTTAATATCGTCAATTAAGTGTTCACACGATAGATAGTAGATTAACCGTGAATCCTTGCGATAAATCGTTACCCAGAATTTAGGGATGAGGAAAATGAATTATCAATATTGATGATATTCCTAACTTAAAACGAAACGTGACGAGGTTTTTGAAATCCATCCCAAAAGATGACTTCGTACAAAGTTTCCAGGACATGTACAGCAGATCTCAGCGGTGCATAGTTATGGAAAGTGACTATTTTGAAGGACAGTAAGGTAACATTCGTTAATATTTCATCTACATTAATATTACAGAACTATTTATCGAACTTTATTGTCAGAGGTTGTGTATTAATTTTTTTCGAAAAGATGAAATACCTTTAATATCAAAATAAGAAATTTAAGCGTGAGTTATAATTTAAATATGGGATTAATATCGCATAATTTATAAGATTTTGGAACTAAAAAATATTTTGAAGTAATAATAATTATATTATAAAAAATAAGTACAACATTTATAAAGGATTACATATATACACTTCCATCATTTTAATCAAAAACATTACTTTACCATAAATTGACGTAACATTTCCTTAAGGTTTAAATACATAAATTATGTCAAATTTTATCCGAGACTTTTACTAAATACTTACGATAGTAATCGTACAGTGCTACTATATATGAAAATGTTAAAAAAGAGTTATAAAATCCTCGTACAAGATTCTATTTTTAACCAAGTATTATACTAAAATTTTCAAGATAATTTTTCTTCACATAATTTCTAAGCACTAGAGAAAGCGTTAGCTTGGAAACGATCACATACTATTGTGTTGATTCTAAAACTCCTCTTTTGGATTCATAGAAATTGCGTTATCGAAAAAAAAACAGTTTTGAAAAGTTTCTTAAAGAAATGTTAGTGCAACAACAGCAGTAAAAAACAAATTAGATTTCCTTCCAAATATTGAAGAAGCACTCGTCAGTTTTTAAAGGGTTTTTATTTCCCTCGCATCACATCGAAACACTTTTTTTTAGGATTGAAGCTTTTGAAACCAGAGCTTGAAAAATAATACTTTGAAAAGGTTTGTTGAGAAGAATTTGAAAGCCCTGGAGGTTTTTTGCAAGCAGAAATGCTTTTCTGCCTCTTCGATCTTTTTTAGCTATAATTCAGCTTGTATCTAGAAAAACAACTTTCAATGAACAGCATTCTTTTTTTATGCTTTAGTATGTTTAAATCAAGTTATTTGGCCACACTTTTTTCATTTTTTGGCACTTATTTGTTGACGAAATTTCCATTTTACATTTTAAAATTTTTATTGTTTTTAGGAACTTATTTTAAGGAATAATTTTTGTCCTTCCCCTTCAAGGGAAAACATTGATAATGTATCCATTAGAAATGGACTTTAATCGAAAACAAATAAATTATACAAAGAGATGTATGTATGAAGATGAATAAAAAAAAATTTCTAGCTCTGCTTCAAAATGAAATTTTTACATTTAAATATATTCTTATTATTTAAAAGAAATATTTTGATAAATTGGTAGAAATAAAAATTACCTCTATTGCTGCATGTTGTTTCATTAATATATATGAGGGTTGAACAGAAAAAAAAAGATTACAAGCCCCAGCATTTAAAAACTATACATTGTGGAAAAATTTTGCTACTCTACATTGGAGACAAATGGCGCTACTTGTCCCACAACTGTTTTACGGGTAGGTAGTGAAAGCTCCCAGACGGTTCAGGATGACTGAAATAGCAAAACGCTTAGGAAATTGGTTTCGTTTGGAAGTGCAAGCAATGATTCGATTTTTATAGGCAAAGAAAGAGCAGACAACTTGTAGTGAAATGGTGTCACTCTTTTCAATCAGGCTGACAGGTTGTCGAAAACCGCAATATGACGGGGAGGGGGAGGCCGGCCAAGTTCTTCAAAAACAGAAATCAACACGACACGAAATGGGAAATTGATTCAAAATGCTAGAGGGTTGACTCTGCGAGAATTTTCGCCAGAGATGGGACTGAACATAATAGCGTGCAGCATATCGTTTTTGATGTGCTGTGATATTCGAAGACAGTGCTGTGAAAACATCCGCCGAGACCTCGCTCAATGGACAGGAACCTGATTTACGGGTTAAGGTAAGACGGGTTAAGGTATCCGACTACGTTCGTAACCATGATATTGCAAGAACGTATAAATGGATAATATTTATGATATTTAGTATCGCTTCGATTAGAAAATTCATATAAAACTGTTTTAAGAATAGTATTCCAATAAAAAATTATTTAAGTACAATACTTAAACGAAAAATGAACATAGAATGAACCATTTTCAAACTATTCTCCTTTTGTGAAAAATGCTTCTATTATAATAATATTTTGCCTGTCTATAGCTCCGACCACTGTACAGAGGCTCAACTAGAAATTTTGAAATATATAACTTAGAAGTGGATTTACCCATGTTTTACGACAATAGAGGGGAGAAATTAAAAAAAAAAAACCCCGATAATTATTTCAATTGGTTGTAACTCTGAAAATAATGTGAATTTTTGAAAAAAAAATAGTTCAGACTCTCTGGAGAAGTCGTTACTTTATATAAGCACACACACACACACACACACGCAAAATATTATTATTTTAGAAGCATTTTTTATAAAAGGAGAACACATTTTGAAAAAAAAAGGTTATTCTAAGTTAATTTTTTACCAAAATATTGTATTAGAAAAAACTTTTTTTTGTCAAAATGTCCTTAAAACCATTTCATATGTATATTCTAATCTAAGTGACACTAAATATCATGAAAATTATCCATTTATGCGCTTTTTTAAAATCACGTTTCCGAACGTAGTCGGATACCTTAAACAAGTTAGTTTTGCGTTCTGATAGATATATAAATGCCTAAACAGACTTAATGATAACGTCAGAATGTGACAGGCATGTATGCCTCTTAATTCCTTTTTATATTTTCTGTCTATTTTAAGAAATATTTCTGAATTCGACTTGTAACCTTTTTTATTTTGACCACCCTTCGTATTTAACTTGTTATGATTATCTACAAAAAAAAAAAAAAAAAATTAAAAAATTTTTTTAATAAAGATTGCACTAAAATAAGTCAGAGTGATTTATTAAAGTTGCACTAAAAAGCTTCACGAGGGTTTTCGACAATGAACCTCATAATTTTGAACCATGGTCAATTGACGAGACATGAGATGTTTACTCCTTCTCTTAACTTCCACCCCACCCCCACGGTAGGACGTTTGAGCCTCAAAAGAAATATGTGTCGCGGTCCCCTCTACATGGTGGGTCACAGAAATGAGAAGTTAACCAAAAAGGATTTAACAGTATATCCGTAGCATCAGTGTAGAGAGTGTATCTTTTTATAGAAATTTCATTATAAAAAAATCTTATTCATTTAAATCAGTGCTTCTCAAACTTTCAATATTCGCGACCAAATATTGAATCATAAGTTTCATTGCGCCTTCCTCTCCATACAGTTAGAATGCATTGAATTCAATAATACTTTAGTTTGACAATACGACTTTAGCCTCTTAAGTACAACGGCGTGTATAAACGTCTCGCTCCGCCAAAACATTAATTTTCTGGACCTATAAATACGTCCGTTTGACAGTTTTTTTTTATGTGTGGAGGATTTACTTCTTTCAGAGAGGATTTGCCTATTTAACCCTTTTCTTCCCCCCCCCCCCCATAAAAAACATCACACATGAGCATCTACGTGGAAAACGGTGGCATTGAGGAGCGAATCGCGTAACTTTTATTCGGCAATAAAGGGATTAATTATAAACGTACAAATTATCAAGATATGTTTTAATACAAACCCATGAGGTAGCTGGTAATCATCAAATTTGTTCTTAACTTAATACTGTTAAATTAATTATAAAATACATTATATACATTATAAGTGTATTGTATCAGTGTAAATGTGTAAATTACTCTTTAAAATTGAATTAATTACCCTTGATTATTGATACTTTATAATAATTTTTAAAAACAAAATAAATAGACAGAGTTAACACAAAAAAGCTTAAAAGATAATTTAGTTATCATAAAAAAAAGTTAAAATATTTATAACATTCATTTTTTCTTCAATTTTAGGTACCTTTTTAAAACTACATAATAGTATTTTGTAATAAATATTTAAAAACATTTATTGGTTTTGAAACGTTATGCAAATAAAAATAAAGTAAAATAATTTGTTTGAAAATCACTCTATAAGGAATTTGATACACTGCTGCATGTTAAAATTGATTAAGGTTCCAAAATTTTGTTTTGTGACAATGCGATTGTTTGTTTCAAATGAAGTAACGGCTTCAATGTTATACTTTTCATTTGATTGTAGAATTAAATTAAACTCTTACTTAACTAACTTAAGGTAACCAACTACGTTCGGAATCGTGATTTTAAAAAAGCGCATACATGGATAATTTTTATGATATTTAGTGTCACTCAGATTAGAATACATGCATAAAATTATTTTAAGGACGTTTTGATAAAAAGAAATTATTTAAATACAATATTTTGGCAAAAAATTAACTTCGAATAACCTTTTTTCAAAATGTTCTCCTTTTGTGAAAAATGCTTCTATTATAATAATATTTTGCCTGTATATAACTCAGACCTCTCTACAGAGGCTCAACTACGAATTTTGAAAAATTCACATTATTTTCAGAGTTACCACCAATTGAAATAATTATCAGCGTTTTTTTTTTTTAAATTTCTCCCCTCTACAGTCGTAAAACATGGATAAACTAACTTCTAAGTGATATATTTCCAAAATTTCTAGTTGAGCCTCTGTATAGAGGTCTGAGCTATATAAAGACAATATTATTATAATAGAAGCATTTTTCACAAAAGGAGAACATTTTGAATAAATATTATTCTAAGTTAATTGTTTGCCAAAATGTTGTATTTAAATAATTTTTTTTTGTCAAAATGTTCTTAAAACAATTACATACATGTATTCTAATCTAAGTAACACTAAATATCATGAAAATTATCCATTTATGCGCTTTTGAAAAATCACGGTTCCGAACGTAGTCGGATACCTTAAATTCTGCCAATAGTCCTTGCGATATTTTAATAGTAATAATAATAATAATAATAATAATTATTATTATTAATATTATTATTATTATTATTATTAATATTATTATTATTATTATTATTAATATTAATATTATTATTATTATTATTATTATTAATATTATTATTATTATTATTATTATTAATATTATTATTATTATTAATTGCGATTATAAGAGAGTTAACGAGAATGGCACGATGATGTATAGTTATCAATTGAAAATAAAATTTAATTTTTTAAAAGTGGAATACTTTTTAACAAGCTATAAGCTAACAATGCGTTGATATCAATTTTTTGAACTTATCTCTAAATAGTTGAGTATTTGGCAAAAAACACCCAAAAAGAGCTCCTATTTGATAAACACAATCCAAGAATAAATATGCACAGTTAAATGATGATTCTTTTTTTGTCCTTGAAAGTAGTATTTTCAATTTTACAAAATTAAGTCAAAATATGTCTTTTTTTATTTTTTTTTTGTTTTGATTTGAAACACATTTATCTCTATGTAGAAAAATCTAATGTAATAAAAATAGAATCAAATTTCTTTTCTTTCTTTGAATACAATATTCGCTATGGATTCAAATTTCAAAATATTGCGAGAAAAGAAAACTTTACTTACCAAGCATATAACTATAATAAAGTAAAACAGTTATAATTGAAAAATAAATGGAAAACATTTACCATTCATTTTTGTTTAAATTTAGATCACAAAATCCTTTAAACAAATATCTTGGAATACAATTCATTTTCAGATCTTCATTTTCTAATGAAATAAAAAAAATGTGTGCTAACGTATTTCTGAAAGCTTCATTTTTGAAAATTTTTAAAATTAGTTAACAAGGGATATTTCCCGTATCTTTTGAAGAACTACAAAATTAAAGAACAGTCTTTTTCAGGAAAAATTCTTCATACATAAATATTTGCTGTATTTTTCCTAATCGTTTAATTTCATTTTTTGTCTTTATTTTATTTTGGAATTCTAAAATATAACTTGTGTAATAACTGAAACAACTTGTAATAATAAAAAATAATTTGTTCCTTACGATGTTATAAAGTAGTGTCCATTCATTTTTTTTAAAATTCTGCTAAATACCTAAGGCGTGGGCGTTTGGAGAGGGGATACCTTCTGAAGTGTCATACTCATTACATGATTGAGTTTCAAAAGTACAAGGCTCGTCGTCAATACACGTCACGTAGCTTTATAGAGCGACTTTAATTAATACTGACTTCGCTTAGTACTAATAATTACATCTGTATTATTAAGATTTAATACACAATATATGTGAGTTATATTATACGCTTTTAAAATTTTAATAACATTTGTTTTAAAGTTATTTGATTTTTTAGACAAAGTACGTAGCATCATTTTTTTCTTTTTGTTGAAATTTTTGTACAAGAGTGTGCATATGTCAATTGTTTCAAAATGATTCCAAACGTTTCGTAATAATATTTTGGTACTGTAAAATTTAAAATGAAATTTAATCCTCTTTCCTCATTTTTCTTCTTGATTTCATTCTTAGTTCTCTCTTATAAAATACGTAAGATATAATATTGTCTCTCATCAAAAATTACGATTTTCTATTGCTACAAAATGTCGAGTTATTTTTAAAAAAATAAAAATAAACAATTAATTCTATAAATAGGATTAATATTTATAAACATACTCCCATCCGACGAAGTAAAAGGTTTTTCTCTCTTACTCATATGTTTCTTGTACATAACAAATTGATTTTATTTTTTCTTACCGATTAATTGTTTAAGTTTATATCGCCACTTTCTCATCAGTTTTTTTAAATATTTCTTTTCTTTTCTTTCTAGGTAAGTGCAGAGTGTTCTACATATTTTGAGTGCCGTAATATGAAAGGTATTTTTGAATTGTTTTTAACATGTATGAATAATCGTTTCTGTCCTATTTAAGTAACATTTATATTTACTTAAAAACTTACTAAATATACAGGGTATCTGGGCTTAAAGTATCCAAAATTAATGGTGTATTGTTGCTGAACCAACCATCAGGATGTAACAAACTGTTCATCCATTGATTAGAAAACTCTTTGAGATTTTGGGGTCTAGTCCGATCGGTCGCAAGTACGCTCATTATTTGGTAATCGCAGACGATAAACTTTTTATACTAACTTCATTAGTAAAGACGTGGACGCCAAAGCAAAGGGTGCAGTGTTTACTTTGGTTAACGGAATTTAAATCAGTCACGAGTGTACAGCGACGTGTTCACGCATAATAGAAAGTAATCTCCATCAAAATTTATCTATCAATGGAAAAGAACTTTAAATAAGAAGGGAATTTTGGTATCTCAAACTGGCAAATATCCTTAAGTTTTTGTGATGAAGACACTGTTAATCGTGTGATTGATTCATTTTGTAAGAGTCCTTTTAAGTCTATTAGGTTAGCCAGTAACGACATTCCATTCGGTTCGAAAACGTCGCTGTACACGCGTTACAGATTTAAATTCCTTTAACCAAAGTATGCGCAACATCTTTTACTGTGGCTTCCACATCTTTACTAATGAAATCAATGTAAGAAGTTCATCGTCTGCGATTGCCGAATAATGCGCGCACGTGCGGCCGATCGGACAAGACCCCAAAATCTCGGAGAGTTTTGCAATCCTTGGATGGACAGTTTATTACATGCTGATAGGTAGTTCCGAAAAATAAGTCATTACTTTTGGATACTTTAAGCCCGTACACCCCATATTTTCGCAGAAATCCACATTTGATTGAGTAAAATTTAATTTTGTAAATTTGGATAATTTTTGATGAATGTTATATCACTTTTGGAGATACGACTTTAATGTTTTACTGGTATTTGTCAATAAGAATATATAAATCAATTTATACATATTTAATTTGAGAAATAAAAGTCCAAACTAAATTTAAATCCAATATTGCGTTATAATTTTCATAGCGTTTATACGTTTCATTTCTTATTTTCGGAAGAATATTGGATTCATCGATATTTGAATTTTACCATTGATGTCGATGTAGACTAGGAAATTTTATGAAATTCAAGCAATTGAAATACTGAATAATGAGATATAGGTTACATTTCAAATAATTAAATGAATTAAAAAATTTGATAAATTTTGTGTGCCTCTATCATAATCAAATTGTTCTTCTTGTAATTGTAACTTTAAAAATATATTTATACTAAATTTTTTATACTAGAAATATCAAATATTTCATTAAAATATGTATAATGTCTAATATAGCCACGAAAAACCAGACGAGCCTTATGAGATCATACATTTTATAAGTTTTCATAATTTTACTTTCATATGTTTTTAACACATTTCCATTCTTTCAACATATATAATATATAAAAGTTATTAATAAATTCAAATTAATCGTATTTTACATTATTTATCGTTATAATTTTTTATTCGAAATTATTATACTATAACACTTTATGTTCTATTCTTGATATTTCCATGTAACTTCTATAACTCAAAAAGTGAATAATTCTAATTTATGGTGAAAAATAATTCTGTAAATATAGTGTAGAGTTAAAACATATGAATTAAAAACGTGTCGATGACATAACTATTATTGTAAGAGTTGTGGATTGTAATAATTTTTTGTGTTCCGATCTAATCAATTGTTTTAAGAAATTTAACTAAATTGAGTGCAATGTTTGATTAATAAATCAAGAACTCGACAAATTATACAAATAAAAAGGTTCTACATACATTTTCTTATCAATAAAGCCAATTAACTGTAATTAATAATAAGCCTCAAAAAAGATAGTTTCAACATTTAAATATATTATTTGTGAAATCGGCTACAATACACATGCTCGTGGAAGCTTATTTTCAAAATGAGTTTCATTTTACATTAACTAGAAATTTACATTTGTGAGATTTACCGTCTTATCATTATTTAGAGAAGGAGCCCTCTGCACAATATATTAGAATAATCATAGATTAGAATAACCATAAATTTGAAATGAATTCGGACTGTTTAAATTGTAACATATGCAAGAATTTAGTATCTGAAAGCTTGTATAACTTAATTTTGTTGCGTTGTTCACCTAGTAACATTTAAATCGCTTAAAATTAAAACGGATTACTTATATATTAAATCTTGCTTGAAATAAGGGTTTCTTAAATTATATCCCAATAAATCATTATAATAATGAGAATCGAGTATTGTATCTAATCCTAATCATCATTTGAAATTAGCCATTGTTCAAAGTATACTCTTCTAAAATTATGATTTAAATGAATTGCTTAATTGAACTTAATTTTTGATTCCTTAAAATTATAGTACGAGCAGAAATTATAGAAAAAGTGTATTTCAAATCATGCATTCCATTTATATCTTTTTTCCAAGTACCGCATTATGAAGTTTCCATTATGCAAATTTAAACTTCGCAGAATATTTTTTTAATTTATTATTCCCAAAGTGATATAATTATAAGTATGGTTGAATTATAGTTAATTTCGTATAGTTAAACCTATTTGGAATTTTTTTATTTATACATTCATTTGCAATCAGAAATATAAAACTATTAAAATAACAATCTGAACTATACTTAAAATAAGAAACTTGAAAATTCTTTTTATCATCTTCTCTAATGTTAAAATAATCAAACATGCGATGTATATAAGTAATGTACACACTCAAGTTTTATAAATTGCATATTAACAAGAACACTGAAGCAATGCGATTACAGTAATACACCAAACTTAGGCAGTAGGTGGGTGAGTGAATGTTAACGTCGCACTGTTCAGCTACACAAGAGCTTTTGGCGACGGCCCTCGTAATTTTGAACTACTGTGAAGTGACGAGGAAGACACCTGAGCTGGAAACCCTCTCTCCTAACTACCACACCACACCAATGTTTGAGCTCTAGATAGATTTAACGTGCATCGTTGCTCTACACGGCGGGGCTTAAGTGGTATTGGGCTCGAACTCATTACATGCCTGCCATGATAAGATACCTTAACCACTGGGCTACCGCAGCCCCACGCAATAGGTGGGTGAGTGAATTTTAACGTCACACTATTCAGCTACACGAGGGCTTTTGGCGACGGACCACGTAATTTGGAGCCCTGGTCAAGTGCCGTGAACAACACCTGAGCTAGCACCCCCTTCTCCTAACTTCTACACCACACCAACGGGATGACGTCTCAGCTCTCGACAGATTTAACATGCATCGCTGACCTACACGGCGGGTCTTTAGTGGTACTAGACTCGAACTCATGACATGCCTGCCATGATCCGTTACCTTGACCACTGGGCTACCGCAGCCCTACGCAATAGAAGGGATTGAGTGATAACTGTGTCAGTTGAATTCACATAAGTCCGGGTATAATTTCGCATATAAATACATGTAAATTAATTTTATTCGGGACCGGAGACGAAAGAAAATAATAATTTAGAAAAATAAAATTTTTAATAAAATCTTAGATAACATAAATACAAATTCAAAAATTTCAAATTCATTTAATTCGAATTATGTACCCATAGAATAAATGATCCCTTTTATATCATAAAAAATTTATTCCATTATGTTTAAAAAAATATATGAATTATGAATTGAAATGATTAAAAATATCATTAAAAAAGTAAAAATAAACTGAAAATTATATAAATGTAATAAATTCTGAACACTTTAAAAAATTGTATATTTGTAAGTAAAATAAACAGTAATCAGTTATAATAAAATGAATAACAATTAGTAACTCCTAGTGCTATAACTATTACTATTCTATAAATCTTCTTAAAACTGAAGACTCGATGTGGATAATAGCCTTTGTTGTTCTAAATCCCTAATAAAGATATAAAGATATTGATGTAAACAGAATATGCCCGTTATAATTATTTGAAGATTTAGATATTGTGACATTTTTATACCTTATACAATGACTAAATGTTTAACAAATGTAACCACGATAAACCTTTGATAACTAAAATGATTCAACGAATCAATGAAATACCATAAGTAAACGTTAAGAAAGTTATTTCATGTATACCTTTTGCTTTTTGATTAAAAATGAAATAAGAGAAATTGTTTGTCAAAGAAAAACAAACCTCTTTTGAAAGTCGTCGTCTGCAAATGTAATCAAACATATGTAAAAGAGAGTATAAGAAAAATAAATGTCTATTATTTTGTATTTATGCTATCTACACAATGTGATTTTGATTAACATTTGCAACTTTATTCAAAGACGAAGGGTTATTTTTAATATTTTTCATTTTCCTACCTTGTTTTGTAAGAATAACTCATAATTTACTATTAATGAGTTAGTATTGGTTTTGTTTGAAAAAAAATTAAGATGGTAACTCAATTAAGTTATTGTCGTCTGAGTTTTTATATGTAACGTAAAAATATATATAGAAAAGAGTGATTAAATTTTTAGTGATTTTCTTAGTTAAAAATTAAGATTTTGTGAATGATCTATAAGTTTAACTAAATTATATAATGTGGTCAGCTTCTGAAATTCTTCTTCAGTAATTTTATCCCTGAAATATTGTATTCGTAAAATCCTTCATTTTAAGTATAAGCAAATCATTTTTTTCAGACCATTAATTTCAATACATCATATTGCAACAATAATACATGACATAGAAATTAATATTTTAGGGTGAATTTTAATTGGAAAAAATAATTTTATCAACATAAATATTTTTGCTCAAATCATATAAATGTACTGTAATTATTATTATTTTTTAATTGAAAATTCGGAAACCTTAATGTCAACAGCATAGGAAATTTTACAAAAACACACCATGCATTTATATCCCCTAGTAAATAATTTGTACTCGTCAATTCATTCCCACATGCATTTATTGAAAGAATTTGTATCATTGAATTTAATTACATAACTAATAATCTTCTACGAGGAAATAATTACTTTCAGGTTATACTTCTGTCAGCTTCTGTGTAGAGGAGAATGTTGAAAATTCACTGAGTAAACGAAAGGGGCTTAATACTTTGACACTGATCCTTTAAAATGGAGAGCGACATTTATGTCTTGTTACTTCTTCGACAAATAAGTATTATGACGAACTTACATGCTGTGGGTTTCCATTTAATCTGAGATTAGTCGTTGCTATTAACATAATCTTAAAATATTTTTGTTGTGGAGACGTGGATTTAGAGAATGAGATGATAGTTTCATATGACTGCTTTTTTTCCTGGTCGTTAAAAAGTTATTTCGACAATTTGTTCAGGAATTATGCTTCCACCGGAAACTATCTTAATAAAAAATTGATTCTTTCAAGTGGTAAATGTCGGCAACCTTTCAAGTGAGAAAGGTCGAGTAGTAATTGAAGAAAGAATTTAGGTATCAAAGTGCTATTTATAAGCAAATATGAGAGTAAGAGTGAAAGAAAGCTAAGCCAGTTGTCGCAATCAAGACAGTTGTTCTCTAATACTTTTTATAGTATTTAAATAAGTTTTAAGCTTATAAACTAAGAATTATTGATGGTATTTTTTTTATTTCTGTGGCTCAATGCAAGAACCATATTTATCAAAGTATCATAATGTTGCGAAATAAACTTGAACGTTTTTCGTGAATACATTTTCGTGCCAATATCTAAATGCTTTATTCTGGATTTTCATGTATACACTAATAACTAAAATTGACTCCGATTGTTCTAAATGTTTTTCTTGTTGATTCAAGAGTGCTCTCGTACTCGGGTATGAAAATTACCAATAAATTGAAGTTTTACTTTTTTAGAGCTAATTCTTATATTTTCTCTGATTTTAAATAAATTTTGTTAATGGAAAACAATTTAATGCATAAGTAACTGCCTAAAGCTAGTCAAATGTTTAAATGTAACTGCAAGTCGAGACATTTTTTTTTAAACTCTATGATTATTCCAAAGGAAGAAAAAGATAGTTGAACAAAAATGTTAAGTATGCATATTTTTTAATATTATAAATAGAGGTAGGAGTCCTAACTCTATTGATTAAACCACATGCGGCTTGTTGACTCCTGGTCGTATATATTGAGCCAGAAAACCATTTAGTACCATACTGAAGTTTTACTGTCAGCTGTTTTTGATAAGTGTAGCACTATTGACGATAGAAGTCTTCAATGAAGTTTAGTAAAGAAAATATTTGAGATTGTGTATCTGTCTTTCTAGCACCTATACTAGATCATACGGGAACTTTAAACACAGCTATATTATATGAGTAGCAACATCCTATTTACAAGGTCTTAGCAGAATCAGGATTCAGTTTCAGGACTTTAGTTAAGTTTTGATTTGTTCATTCGGCTAAAGTGAACATAGAATGTTAGGGAAGTGATATATTCAATAAATGTTTGGGCCCCTTAATTACAATTTAAAATTACATATTCAGTTGTCAGTAGCCTATTAACATCTTTAGTAGGACGTTAATTTATATTAGTACAGCAAATTGAAGCCAATAATGAATTGTTTAGCCATAATAGCCATTCATATACCAAACAAATTTAATTCAAACCACCTACATTAAACTTTCAACTTATCCAATGTTTCAAAGCAATAAATGATTTTGTAGCTATTATCTAAGTATACAAATATACGCGTCTACTGAAATTTTCGGTGAAAATAATTGACGTGAAGCAAGATTTAGTGAATCCCTTATACACTTACACACGCATTTAAATAATCATTCAAATTTCGAAACTACCTGAGATGTAATTCTGTCCCTCTTTATCCCTTCAAATATGAACGCGGC
>BMAV01018517.1:41960-73123 GCA_019973955.1 Trichonephila inaurata madagascariensis
TTACATCTCATGAATATTTCAATTAATATTGTGTGTGAAATAATAATATCATTGCGGAAATTTTATTGAATATTTGAAGCGACTTTCTTCGCATTCAGTTGACATCGAATATTTTAATGTCATCCTTAGTTATATTAACTCATTCTTAGAGATGGATTATTGGTGGAGATGAAATAAACTGTTTCGGAACAGTCAGAGCGATGAAGTAGATGCGGTGTTCTAACAATATCATCGGTTTATATCGAGTGTTTTAAAAGGTATATATTTTGTTAACACTAGAACGTCTGAGATTTCGATTTCCCTGAAACGTCCACCGGTGTCGTTTTGACACCGTGATATAAAATATATAAAGTAATCGTTTTAACTAAATAATTGCAAGACTATTGATCAGTATGGTTTATTCTCAAGAATTTTAATATTATTTCATGTAATTATCATATATTATGACACTTTATATCATAAAAAACTGCCTTTGAAATTATATTTCGCGAAGCCTGTTGGACCACTGCTTTGTTCCAAAGCATTTCGAGGCGCAAATCTGCCAGGAACGTTATTATTATGCGGTATCCATTTTGTGCCATCCTTACAACATATATATCAGGATTTACTGAAATATTATTAATTACATCTCTACTTTCTTCAGGTTCTTCTCAGTCACTTTCATTCAGTCTTATGTCTTCATCGGAATCGAAATTAGAGCCGAATCATCCTCAGAAAGCTCTCGCAACTAATAAGTAATTTCATCGGAGCTTAGACCTTTTCTAAGAAACATCGTTTCAGGGTGTCTGCTCTGCACTATGTTCGAAAATCGAAATATTTTTTTTTATGGGCAGATAAGCAAATACTATGTATCGAAACATTTAAACACAACAATTTTAGTATAATTGATTCATTTCTACTATGAATTCAATTACACTGCATTCTAGTTAAAAAAAAATGCGATAGGGCTTTGGGAAGTTTCGAAAATTATATTTTGTTCAGCGACAACTTTTTATAATGGTAAATTGACTTGGTGACGAAATCACCCGTGCGGACGTTCTAGGTATATTTAGTTGTAAAATCACTCCTAATTAATCAAAATCCACAAAATATATTCTGTGTAATCACCAGAAAAAAAATGATTAAATGTCACAAAAAGTTTCAAATTCCCTGCAAGGAGAACAAAGTTAACAGGCTCCGTTGTACAATTGACACCGACGGACTTTCTTGTGTTAATGAACATTGTATAGAAAATTAGGTTAAGTACTAAATAATGATATGCGTAAGAAAGTTATGTATAAGAAATATTAAGTTCCACATTGCTTTACAGAAATATTAGTAACAACTTACTTTTGCAGAAAAGTTATCAAATATTTAAAGATTTTTTTTTTTTTTAAAATTATTAGGAAAATTTCATTTTTTACATTTATATATGCAATTAGCGGCTATAAAAAATACGTAGGAAAATATATTATTTCATTTATATTAAATTTAACATCTGAGATACTATCTAAACAGAACAAAATAAATCACTTTATAATTTTGATGTACATAGAGGAAATAACATAATTTGTAAGAATAGCTTAGCATTTTATGTTATAACTGAAAGTCTTGCATTTTTATATTTTATTATTATAAAATTTTTAAGATTCATTATATTATATAAAAATTTATCTATGTGGAATGATATCATATGAACTAATTACTATATATATATGGGGTATTTATTCTTTCTTAAACTAGTTATAAGCGGATCCTGTTTTAAGGTATCCGCCTACTTGCAACAACTTTTTTTTTTTTTTAAAAAAAAAAAAAAAATGAGGATTTTTTTGTGATTTTTAGATTTATTTAGTATATTTTCAGAAAAAAAAACATAACATTGAAAACAAAAAAAAAATAAATTTATTATTATTAAAATGGGAAAAAACTGGCAAAAGTGTACAAAAAATTACATAAATGGGGTCCGCTCTGTACAAAACTTTTATGAACAGATTCTCAATTTTTCAGTTTTCATGTGTTACCATGTTATTCATTTTTGAAATGATCTTCAGAATAAGAGATATTTTAATTTTTACAAAAAGTAGAACACTTTATCTTAGTGACTACAAGAAATTTCTTTAAAAAACAGTGATTATATTCACATAATGGACTGTAAATTTTGAAATACAACAGTGATTGATAAATCTGAAGGTTGAAACACTTTTACTGTTATACAGAATATACACACAAAATTTCAGCAAATTATTTTAAAAACTTTTTGAGCAATCCCTGTCCCCGTTTGAGTTTTCCTAAAAAAACATAATTCGAGTAAAACGCATTTTAAAGTTTGACATCTCGTGTATAAATATGGCATCTGATTTTACTAAAACACTTGTAGTTTTTGTTTTAGAGAACGGAAAATAAAAACATTGGTATTTTTATAAAGCTAATCAGATGTTGTATAAAATTAAGTCATCAAAAATATCTGTTAATTTTTGAAAAAAAAATCATGAATTTAGGTTAGTCGGATACCTTGTACATTAGGTGAATGTTTTTGGACTCCAGCCGAATGTTTGGAATTTAGCTACAAATGAAGATTATTTTTTGAACAAAGTTTAACCTCCTTCTTGGCTTTTCCCGAGCTGAGCTCAGGCAGGCGAAACGTACCATTCTGACTCATCCCGAGTGTTGCTCGGGATGCGACATGTGCTGTGCAATCGGGCTTTCCCAAATTATTTCACATATACGCTTTTGATATTTTCGAATAGTTAAAAAGTACCTCTAGGGGGGATTCTCGGCAAAAAGAGGACGTCCTTCTGCTGAGCACCCCCTTTCACTCTTTTCTGAAAGACACTTTGTTGGATAAATTCCCCCAACAGCGAAGAAAAGTAATTCAACACGTCGTATTACTTGCTGATCAAAGAGAAGGTAAGACGTGAAACAAGATTCTACTGTCCAAATTACGATGTTGGATAGTGTGCAGTACCATGTTTTCACATTTATCATACGTGATCAAATTTTGATTAATAATTTCTTTAACATTTATGTAAATGCAAAAGGTATAAATATAAAAGTATTCTAAGCTTTATATTTATAGTTAGGGTGAATTGACTCCAAAATCTAATGATTTCTATCATAGAGAAAGTCAACATTACGGTTAAATTACTCATTTATTTAAATAGATGTTTTTTGCCTCAATTTTTAGAAGGTCTCGTTTGCGAATGGCGTTATTATGTTTAAAAAGATATATATACTTAAAAATATGCCTACAAACATCGACATAATTTTATCCATAATCCAGAAACAAAATGAACCTGGAAGGGGTTATATAAAACCTTTAAGGTAATTAAAACAATTTTTCAAGTAATTTGATTTAAAATTGATTTATATTTTGGTATAGTATGTAATTCAGGTTAATATGCGGGTAGTATGATATTTTAAAATAAAAATCGAGTATTTGAAACACACACACAAACTGTGATTAGTTTCATTTAAATATATGCGTTTTTGAAAGTTTCAAATACTTATTTTTAGTTCTTTGAGATTATTTTGCAGATATTTTTTAGAATAAAGCTTAGGAAATACTTAATTTATATATAAAAAATAACAACAATATTTAGAAAGAATTAATTTACCATTCCTTTTGTAAGCCTATTTAATTTAAGAAATTAGTGCTCTAAAACATTTAAAACAAATAATTTTTTATTTTTCCGAATAATTATCTTTATATATAAAGGGATATTTGTATACATGACCTAGATGCACTTGAGCACCGTTCAACCGATCGCTATGAAAATTGGCATGTATAAATATTTTTTGTGGAGATCGTTTTTGTACTATCTTCTTTGTTGCAGATCTTCACAAGGTGGCACTACAGCATATCAACTTCTGAATCGTTCAATCAATCGCCATGTTGCCAATATGGTCGCCAAAAAAGATGTCAACTTAGCTTTATCAGCAACTTTTCGCTATGTTTCCATTGAATAGCCATTATAATGTAAGGAATGGCATTCTTCGCGAATATTACAATTTTAATATAAAAATACAATAACAGAAAATAATATTAAATATAAATTATCTACACTATTTTAAGCTTTCATTACACAAAATTTGTAGTAATGTGTTACTTTCGCTGAACAGAGATCAGCTTATGTAGGCGTTTTCAAAAATCTACCCACAAGAGAGATACGGGGAGTTTTAAATAAAAACAAAAATCCTCTTTTTATCAGCTATTAAAACTATAGACTCAAAAATTAACAAATTTTTTTTTTTTTTTCAGCTGAGATATGCAAAAACCTTGTTTTTTTGTTTAATTTGCAATTTACATTATATTAACTCATTAAAAACTATTTTATTCTTCAATATGTATCGTTTAATTTTTCAATTCACCTGCGCGAGAACGGGTATACTATAATATCAATTTAAGATTCCACGAGAAAGTGCTTTACATTTTAACTTATTTTTAAAAATGAGTTAACTTGCTTTTAAAACAAACAAATTTTTAAAAACGTACTCCATTTTACAAAAGCACTTTGCAATCTACTTTTTAAGAAAACATTTATATTTATTATTTTCCGAAGAGTCCCACTTTCTTTCTATAACTTAAATTATTCGTTTCTTATGCATTGTATTGTATAGTTTGTATGCATCTCAACTTACAATGGAAGCTACATGGCATTTGATAATTTTATCACGTTTGAAATAATAAGTATTTCAAAAGAGTTGTAGGACAGCTAAAGTAAGATAAATAATTTTTTCGTCAATTAATGAATTATAATGGAACACGTTGCTCAAAGCTAGACACGTTATTGTTCTTACATGCTTCGAAACTTTTCTTCAAAGTTTAAAAGCTAGTTTGGTTCTTGCCAGCTTTATTTAAAATATTAGCTGTATGGAATTCTACGAGATAACTTCGTTTTAGATTCCAATTCTGAGAACTCTTATTTCACTTACTGTTATTGCAATCGCTGCACGAAAGGCAGCGAAAAAGAACTTTTAATTTCTCCACATAATAGAATAAAATTGAAGAAAAATTGCAGATACTTATATTTATTTCTTACAAACTATAATAGCTCATTCATTTTAGATGACATCTTTTATTTTTAAGTGAAAAAACACAGATGCTCCTAAAATGGTAAAAGTTTCACAAAGCAAAGATTAATAAATAGTAATAGTTAGTAAAATGGAGAATGAGCGGGGTCAATGAAATAAGTTGTAGAGTCAAATATTTTCAAAAATACACTTTACTGACCATCGAAAAAGCATCTGTATGATGCGATGTCTTTCTGACAACATTCTTATTTTTTTTTGAAAATTTCTCTAAATCCCTTTCTTTCGTAATGGCTCAAGTTCCATCCAAACATCAGTGTAGATATTTGAAAAGTTCGACAAAATTCTTTTTGAAAAATCAAATTGTTATTCGAGAATTTGTTAAGTCGAATTCCAAACGCCATTTGTTTAAAAATTTGAAGTGTTTGGAAGTGTTTTTGCTACTTATGACATCAGATCAACAGTAACATCAGATCAAGACTCATCAAATTCATCGCGGCTAAGAGCTAGAATTTTACGCCTGTCGTTAGCCTAAGCTTTGAGCACCGTGCAGGAGACAGTACGGTTTTCCTCGGTTCCACTCCAATTTTCATGGAGTTGATTTGACCCTGGGGTGGTCATTGACCTCAAATTTCTCTTCCTCTTCCACTAACCTTACGAGAGGACTTGCAGCTCGACGGCTATTTAAAGTACCCTCATGCCGCGAAGGCACTATACATTTGCAAACATCCATTCCTTCACCGGTATTCAAACCCAAAGCCTACGGCACCGCAGTCAGCGTCACTAACCTTATACCCGGTGGGTGGCTAGTGTTTGGAAGTAATTAGCTGCAATGAAATCGTGCAACTTGTTTGTTATACATGATTTCTTAGTTGACATTATACTACCATGATTTTGCCCCATCAGTACTTTTTTTGGGGGGGAGGGTGATTGAAATCAATACTGCAAGCAGACGAATTTCCAACGCTTCAGATAATCCAAAGCCTCCAACCAGAGAATTTAAGTCGATAGGAAAGCATGAATTTTTCAAAATTTCCTTACACTCATACGTAACATGGTCGAAAACGTATTGTGTTAGCAAGGATGTGTTTTTTTACAAATATTAAATATTTTAACAATTTCCCAATTTTGCTGGTAGCACCTTCTATCTCCCTGTAAATATACACAAATTAGCCTTTACCCTCTCGCTTCGCTGAGTATTTTATGATATTGTTTTCTTTATTTTTTCGTTTCCAATGACATCTGAATACAGATGAGAATAAATAATACAAAGAGGAGAATAAGTAACACAACAATGTAAAAGTCCAACAAAACTTACCAAAGTCATTGCCCGTAAAAGTTATCTAGTTTGACTGTATCTCACCGTCACAGTTTTGTCATGCATTGGCAAGCGGTCGAATCACAGAGAGGATGGTTTGGCTGGTTAAAATTCCCGATGGGATGATGTTCACCCAAGCAGTCATGACCCCTGTCAAAAGACGAAACTCAGCTACAGATTCTAGACATGGACCATTGGGAATTGTGAGGAGATCCTCAAATTTCCACTTCTTTGTCTATATTCAGACGAGTAACTGCTGTCTATAAGTTCCAGTCATAGTTTGTTGTGTTGTCGTATGCAGTTTTATGGATTGATATATTATTCTTGTTGCTCATCTTCATGCCTAGCGAAGCTAGACCAAGTCCATTATTTCACTTACTCTCAAAAAGTCCACCAACTAAAGGGTCTTCATAAAGATCTGGTTTTTATTAGTCCCAAGCGATCGAGAATGTATTCTGGAGATGCCTGGTAAGCAGAACACCTAACACAAGTCGAAATAACTTTGTTTCCATCCTTAAAAGTCAAAGTTTGGAGATGGCGACATCAAAAAAGAGTTAGAATAGTTTGTTCCTACCTGTTGCATTGAAGGAAAAGTGAACCACTAGGGCGTTTAGCCTCATAATAGTAATGGACAGAACAGCTGATTGCTTGTTGTTGAGGTAGGTGAAATGCTTTTCTGAATAGGTGACGGGGCGGAATTCCTAGTGGGGTGAGCGGTGCCCTTGAGTTTAGCTATTTGGTGCTCCTTTTTTGCTAGAAAATCAAACAGTTCGTTCGCAGTTACTCGGCAATGTCCAGGTATCCACTAAAGCTCCACATATTCCTTCCTTAGAAATAACTTTCACAAATGATCCCGGCACTGAAGGATTTCATCTGATAAAGTAAGGTCAGTTGAGCCAATGGCTTAAACTGTTGTTAAGGAAACGGTAAAAGTAACAACGATAACAAATTTATCTTCAAGGAACAATAGTTGTCTTAAAGCAGAGATCTTCAAACCTTTTCGTCTCACGGAACCCTTAGAGCTATAGGATAATTTGGGGGAACCTCATTCCACACACTTAGAAAAACATATCTTAAAATAATATTTAAAGTAGATCAACAGGCTGTAGAGATACTATATGTAAAGACAATTTTTAAAAAGTATCATAATTGTTATTATAAAATGTTATAGTGTGATTTTAAGATAATTTACTCATGTTGATAATATTAATTTGTGATCAGATTGTCACATATACATGCATTGTATATAGTCACTGAGATATGTGCTAAACTTTTTTACAAAAGCCGTTGAAGTATAGGTCTTAAGAAATTATCTGAAGTCGCATATCATATTCTGCTTTTATTTCATTTTTACATTTTGTTTTTATGGCTACTCAAGATTAGAAATATTTTTCACTTAAATACATTGCTCTGAAAAACATTAAAAGGTTTCTAGCTGTGAGAAATCCTGTGTATTTTGCATGAATTGTCAACCAAAAATTCAGGAGTTCTTGCTTAAATTTAAATTTTAACATCGAATCTGTCTATATATCGATAAGTTGTTCTCTCTCCTTTATTATAAGGATTCCGCCCCACACACAAATGTAAAAAGGTGCGCTTTCCATTAGAAAACTATTTAGTTGTGCAAAACATTGTACAAACTAGAATAAAATTACTTCATGGAACTCGGGATGGCAAACAGTAGAATATTTACAATCTAATATATAAAGAAAAAACGTTTTATATAAAGTTCATTTATTATATTACAACAAAATTTTATAAAGTATTACAAAATAAATTTAGATTATGTATAAATATAATTTTAAGTTCAAAAAACTCTCTCTCTCTCTGGGACGAGTTTTAGTACCTGTGATTGAAAATGTAAATCCGTTTTGCATACACATTTATAGTTTTTCTTTTCGACCTTTATTGTGATTAGTGTAAGCCCTAAGTATGTCTCATGGATCCCTAAGGATCCATAAGACGAATGTCTTAGACTATTTGGATAGCATTCCTTTCTCTATCAAAAGTTTCACGACATTGCAAAACAATAACCTTTTAGGTTATTGTTATAAGAGTTTTAACATAAAGACTTCAATTTTATTGGAAAAATAATCTTATAACATTCACATCTTGTTTTAAAAAGAACCTAATTTGAATTTCTAAAGAAACTAAAGTATATTTATCAATTACGCTCCTGTAGCTACCCTCATTGTAATCGTTTTTCTTAAACACCATTTTAGCGAATCCTTCTGCATTCAGAGAAACAAGCTTGCCAAATTTAAAGTCTCTGTAAGTCTAATAGTTCATAAACAGGAATGTTTATCCTTATCGTACCCAAAATACTCTTTGTGATCCAATTTCGTAAAATCCGTTCTAAGCAGACCTCTACTCAATAAAAGAAATACAGAATTCCTTCAGAAGAAGGAGACATTTAAGATAAGACATAAGTTTATTTTTCCACTTAAGTAACTAGTATATTGAAACATTTGTCATACCGTTTGATAAGCTTCAAAAAGCTTTTCAGAAAAACTCATGGTTTGCATACGGAAGGAGCGTTTAACGACTATGGGCGGAATACGACACAGCAAGTGCGCACATAAGACAGCAAAGCATCATTTGTTAGTACATTGTGTACATGCCACACTGTACTGTGACACTCTGTCGAAATTGAAAGAGGCGATTCGGAAAAAGCGGTTCGGGCTTCTCAAATCTGGCGTTTGGTTGCTCCATGACTCGGTGACGGCAACACAAAACTATATTGCAACTCTTGGTTGGGAGCACCTGGACCCTCCGCCATACAGTCCTGATCTCTAATCAAGTGATTTTCATCCGGTTTTGAAGAAGAATCTCGCTGGTATGTGCATTGGAAGCAATTCTGAAGCTAAACAAGCCATTAAACTCTTCTTTCGTATACTCTGAGTCTCTGAGTACAATTCGTATACTTTCGTATTCTTATACTTTTATCCCTGAATTTTTCCTGAAGGTCTCTTTGACAAATGTCTCAATGCACTTGGTACTCATGTAGAAAAATAAACTTATGTCTTATCTTTAATGTCTCATTCTACGTTTCGACTTTCATACACAGCTGTGACCACACTCGACAGGGGAAACTTATTTCCCGACTTACCCTCGTATATATATATATGTGTATGTATGTGTGTGTGTGTGTGTGTGTCTAATATAAAGCACGAAACAGGAAATACTTTTAAAAAATTTATGGCTCAGTAGTATCATATTGTCATGAGATATTATTTCTTAAAATATGATATTATAACATAAAAAAAACATCTACATGGATATAATAAGTAAATATAATAAGTGTCAAGTGAACATAATGTTCCAAAGTAAATAATAACACTGATTAAAAAAGAAAATAATTTAAAATTGACTTTGTTGGAATCCTTTTATTTTAATGTTTTTTTATGTAACATGTTGATTTATTATAAACATGGCTTGAGACTTTTATCTTTCCTACTTGCATCAATAACTTCAAGAACTTTCTACGCCCTTACTAAGAAAGCTATCCTCAATTCTGACTGAAGATAATTAATATATTATTTGCTTAACTTTATTGTTTGACATTTTCTTGCTCCAAAAATTTAAAAGATAAAATTGAAATTCATTTCTTGCTCTCTTTTACTGGAAAACGTGTTAAAATAAATATCGTTACTATTTACGAAAACAATTCTCGATTTTAATTAAGTTGACTTAAAGATAATAACATTTCAATCTTCTTTGAAATTCCGCTGTAAAATAGGAATATAGATATCAAAATAGAAAATATCTCTTGCCAAGCACTTATTCTCTAGGAGAAAATTCTATACTTTATGATGTTTATAATCATAAATGAAGAGCTTTATCTAGTAGTCACATAAAATTGTGGCTTTACTTCTTTTCAGTTGACTTAAAATTTTATGTTTATAATACGAAAACAATTCATATTCTCCGTTTTATTTGAAAACAAACAAATCATATAGAGTGATGCAGAAATTAAGTTTTATTTTTTAAAAAAGTGATCTTTCATATGATTTATTTTAGGTATATTATTAAGGTTCAGGTATATTATTAGGTTCATTAAGAACCATAAGACATGCATTTTAACATTTATATTTACTCAATATTGCTTCAAAACATTTTTTTCATGTAATTTTTAGCTGATGTTGTCCAGATTTGGTTTGCTCTTGTTATTTCAAGAATCTTAAATATAAATTATTGAAAAAAAATTATTAAAATGAAAATACTGTTTTTCATTTGCTGTTCTGATTTATTCGTATATAAATATAAGCATTAATAAATGTGCATCGGGAATGAGTTCTTTACGATTTAATGAAATCTGAATAACTTCATTATAATATTTCATGAATTGTATCAAACTAGAAAAAAAAAATGCTTCGGAAATTATGTAAGAATTTTTTTTACACATGTTTCTGTCAAAATCCTTTAAAACTTAACCTTAAGACACAAATTTAATAAGTAAAAATTCAAATCTCTAAGATGATGAACACAATTTATAGAAACATGAAAAACAAATTTAATAATACTTCTATTTGTACTTTTATTTATTTTTAAATAAAGATATTGAGAGTTTTAAAATAATACCATTGGATAATTAAAGGAAATAAGTGCTATAATACTTTTTTTTTGTAGAACAGCTTGTGAAAAAAAGACATTTTGTATTATCTGCATAATATCTAACTTTATTCACTTATAACTAGTCCTTCTTCCTCTGTATATTGTGAGAAAACACTTGTCACACACTCTGGTTTTCCTTTCATATTATGGAATTCACCCCCTAATATTTTTATGCAGAACGTGTGAATAACATTGTCCTTGCATTTCAATTTACACTGACTGGCCCAAACTATTATGACATCCACTTAAATTCAATACTAGACCACGTTTTGCCCTTAATACTGCATATATTCTTTTTTGGCGTGAACTCTTTGAGTTGTTGATAGGTGGTATCACGAATTTGAGACCACATTCGATGAAATGCACATTCCAATGGCTTCCTATTGGATGGTACTGGATCCAACTGCCTGATGTTGATAATTCCATCTCTATGACAGGGAGCATTGTCCTGCTGAATGTCTCCATCCCCAGCAGGACATAACATTAACATAACAGGATGTACTTGATTTAGGATAGCACTTCAATACCCTTGGACATTCAAATAATCCCTCACACAAGGAACTCTTGAAATGTTAAGAAAACATCCCTAAAATAATTATATTGCCTCCAACAGCTTGAAGAGTGATGACAATGCGGGTGGAATCCATATTTGCTTTCTGCCATCTGTATGTGTAATTGAAAACGCGATTCATCAGATTGCAAAACCCTTTACCAGTCATCTGCTGTTCAATCCTTGTGCTGCTTCTTTTCGAATTGGATGTATCTGTTCTTGTTCAAGGCCTACAATAAAAACTTTCAAACAGGTTGTCGACTACCATAGTCTATATCAGGGTTACTCAACCATTTTTTCCGCAGGACCGTTTACACATAACAGGTATTTCACGCAGACCGCAACATGAGGACAATTGAAAAATCATACTATAAGACCAGAGCAGCATTGGATAAATAAAATTGAACAAAATATTTAAACTCATTTTTGGCTTTTACTTTAATACTGTATTAATCTTTCCATAGAACACACACAAAAATATTTACTTTTATGCATTTTTCCCAGAGTAATAGAGTAGGTTTGACTTCTTTTCATCCCTGACCAAACCTCTTGGTTACATTCTACTATAAAAAAAAAGCAAATTGTCTGCAAAATTGACAGAACTGAGAGATTTCATTGCTAGAATTTCCCGCTAATTTTTTAGTACATTGTTCTCCAATAACAGTTTTTCTTAGTGCAATGTGACATGATTGTGCCACTCAGTAAAGACTGGAGGGCACATGTGGCCCGTGGGCCACAAGTTGAGTATCACCAGTCTATATGGTGTAAGGTACGGTAAACAGTTCAGTGATGTTCATGATAGTTTTTTGATTAAGATTTCTCACAATTTGACGTATGATTGCTTTTCTGTTGCACATGATAACTTTCTCAATTTTTCTTTCTGGGAGAGCATTCATTAGCCTGCTTAGAAATCTACTCTCTGGAAATATTAATAACTACTGATCTCGAAGTTCACAAGTGCACGATACTGGTCCCAACGCTTTGAGCACCTGCAATCACCTTAAGTTGAATTCAGTTAAATTATGTTTTTCATCATTTCTTCTCAATTTTTCTTTGCTTTTTTCTTCTACATTTCTTTTTAATAGCTGTCACGCCCTCTAGCAGCAACAACGTGCAGGCATGGCCTATCTCTGTTAAAGTAGCAAGTGGTCATAATAATTTGGATACTCTGTGTACATTATAACATTGCATTTATTTGAAAATTTGAAAGGGATTGATTGTAAAAATAATGTTTAGCTTTTTGATGACAATCAATTAAATCATTAAAATATAAAACTAATTTAAATTTCGAGTACTGTAAAATCTGGTGTATAACCCGCGCACCTATACTTTGAAGCTTGACTTTTAATTTTTAGGTATATTTGCATTAAAATGCTCACCCCTTTTTTTTACGAAGGAATCTGAAATGTACGTGTGTAATTCTGCTATGTTTTGAAGTGCTATATTGGAAGTATTATACCAAGATTTTGAAAAAGATAGCATACTTCTAGAACTACAACCCCTTAAGTTCATTAGGTATATCATTCCTCTTAAATAAACTTGTTCCAATCTACGTGGAAGTGGAATTTTCTTATGCCCCTCCCTTTTTTTATATTTTTGAAGCTATCATTTTTATACCCGGCTTATAACGTGCACCCGTAAATTTCAATCTTATTTTTGGTGTTAAAAGTGCGCGGTATACATTTGTGTATAAAATAATAAATAATAATATTATTTTGAATAAAGGAGATCACATTTAAATTCAGAATGAAAAATTGAATATGTGAAGTGATATAAAAAAGAAAGTGTAAAAAAGTACTCAAATATTACAAAAAACTATAATCAACTATACAAAAAAAATGTAAATGTATTGTAATTATTCCACGTTTAACTCTTCTTTACTATGCTGAAGTGGAATGCATACGCCTCAATACTACCAAATACGCCTTCGTAATTACTGTACCTGAAAATATCCCTCTAGAAAAATACAGACTCAAACCAGTTTTCTAACTTTAAAACCAGTCAAACAAGCTTAACAGTTCTTTAAACAAATTTAATTTGATATATTAGAAAAGCAGACAGACATTTTTAGGGATCACCGAGAACCAAACTCTTTTGTTATTTCTTTATTTGAAAATGGATTCTTCCGCTCATGAAAAATTATGAACTGTAAGCAAACACAAAATATTTTCATGGCTAATTGCGTTACATAAAGTAACTCCCGAAAACACTCTGGATTATATTAGCAAATCTTGTTTTAAATTTTCTCGTGTAGTGAGATATAGATTACCAGGTGACATGTTTTGCGAGTCGTGCTAATGCATTCATTACGAGAGAACGGAGTGTGAGGAAAACAAATAGCTTAGAGCAGACTCATTTCCACAGGGTTTATGAAATATCTACTTTTGCGAAAGTTGTAAGTATAGAGTTGAGTTATTAATGCTTGAATTTGAGGCTTAAGGCATGACTACACAAAAATCATGGTTTTTTTATGATTTTATTTTATAGACCATCTTATTAGCTTTGTAAGAATATCAAGTTTTATTTATTCCATTCACGAGAACAAACACTACAAGAGTTTTAGTAAAAGCAGATGCCACACTACTTTTCATAAGAGTCAAGCCTTAAATGCGTTTTAATCGAAATGTGTTTTTTTTCGAAAGCTCAAACGGGGTCAGCGTTTGCTCAAAAAGTTTTTAAAATAAGTTGCTGAAATTTTTTGTGTATGTTATGTATAACAGTAAAGAGTGTTTTAACCTACAGATTTATCAATCACTGTTTTATTAGAAAATTTACAGTTCTTTATGGGAATATAATCAGTGTATTTTTTTAAGCAATTTCATATAATAACTAAGATAAAGTGCTCTAGTTTTTGTAAAAATTAAAATATCTCTCATCTTGAAGGTCATACATCAAAATTGAAAAATGGAAAATTTGTTCATTTACTATTTGTACAGAGTGGCCCCGCCCAGTTTTTGTAATTTTTTTTATCAATTTCTTACCCATTTTAGGAGTAATCATTTATTTTAGCCTTTTTTTTCTTAAAATGCACTAAATAAATCTAAAAAACACACGCACACACAAATAACACTTCATATCTCTATTTTTTTAAAAAAGGTGTTGCAAGTAGTCGGATACATAAGGAGTCTCAAACATTTCTGCTTTGTGGACATGAGATTATTTACTGAAAAAGTCTTTTAAAACTGATTCATGGCATTAGTATTGGATTATGTTATTTTATCTTTAAAATAGTTATTACGTTTTTTGACATTACCATACTTATATTTCAGTTTTTAATTCAAATGTTTTGAATAATAGTTTTGTAACCTGATTCTTTTTTTGGAAAACTGAATTTTTAGTTTCAAATGGTTGTAAGCTATTTACATATACAGGGTTTCCTGTAATACAACTTCAAGGAGGAATGGGGTGAAAGCAAGAGTATCGTATGAAAGAAATTCCAAATCACCTAGTTAAGTGTTGACTAGCATATTTTTCAAAATGGGGAAAATTGACGCAGTTCATAACATCATTATATACTTTGACCACAAATTCCCTAATTTTACAGTGGTTTTTCACTAGTGTGGTCTTACAAAGCTGTGCTTTTAATCACAATTACAAATCGAGCTAAATACTTTTTTTGGTTTAGTTAAAATTAATGTAGTTTGAGTCGGTTTGAGAAAATGATGCCACAATTGAATTTGACTCTCCAGAAAAAGAACTGTGTATTACATGCTATTCTTGGTAAGTTATTTCAAAAGATGACCCATTTAGTTCAAATTCCATAATGCTACAACTATTGTTACTTTTTATTCAAAATAATTGTTGCCCATTTTTCCCCTAAAAATGAATTCCTTTCAAAAAACTCAATCTTAAGTGTTCAATTCAAACTAAGCAATAATACACAAAACAAGTAATATATATAAAAAACGCAAATTCCTATTTTGTTAGAAAAACCTACTGGCGCCATCTGTTGGAGCTAATTGTAACTACGAGGGAAATAACGCAGAATAAATTGAAAATTAAAAAATAAAGTTTAATTAATGAATTAATATTGCAAAAAAACTGTATTAACATCACGTGTCATCCACTACAAGTTTAAAAAAGTATTTGAACTTGATTGGATGAACAGAAATTGTTTTATTATTGGTTGCAAGTTCTAACAAGATAAATAAATATATGAATTTATAGAGAGTTTGAGCTAATAGTAGGAATTGAAAAATAAAAGGAAAATATTGATTTTAATATTTAAATGAATTAAAAGTTCAAAGTGTTTGTCTTGTACACGAATGCAGACTCTACATCTTTTTTAAAAGCTTTCATTTGATGAGACGTGAATAACTTGATAATTTTATTTTTTCCGCTGCTTCAGCAATCTTTTACAGAACTTTTGTTACATTTTCGATTGGCTTAAAAGAATAAATTAGAAAGTTTTCCGCCGGACTTATGACTGAGATTAATAGCATGGCTATGTTGGATGACTCCAGTGAAAAAGCCACTGTAAAATTGTGTGTAATTTGGTCTCAGTACCTAATGATGTGCTGCCGAGTGTCAGTTTTCCACACTTTCAAAAACGTGCTAATCATCATTTAACCAAGTGATACGGATATTCTTTTTATTTTTCTCAACTGATATGGACCTCCACCCCTTTTTTCAACCCGTACCGGCTTGAATTTGAGTTTTAGGACACCAAGTATTGTGCAATAGTGATTGGTTTTTCTCAGTATATTTTCGTTTTAAATTTAATACAAAACGTATATCATTAATCATAAGCTTAATTCGATATTATTTTTTCAAATATTATTTAAAATTGTAGCAAAGGGAAGAGGGTAAATAATAGTATATATATTTTAGACTCTTTTTTGTCAAACTGTGATATTAAATGATATTACATATTAAATGTACAAAAAAACCTTTAATTTTTTTTAAAAAAAGTCTTACAGTAGTCGCATATGATGTGTAACATCTTACATGTTATCGTGGTAAATATGCCATATTAACTTTTTTTCACTGAAAAAAATATGAAAATCTCTCACAGGTATGATTGGAAATAATTTTCTATCGAATAATTATATCTTTAAATAAAATTGTATTTAATTAACAATAGAAGTAATGCAATATTTTATCAAAAATAGTTATTCTTGTTCAATTCGGGGAAGAGCGAAAACAATAGACTTATGATAACTCAAATATGACACATATACTTGTGATTTCAAAGTATTTAAAAACCGTTGAAAAACAGCGTCAATAACAGTGCCACTGTTAGCAATCGACACACTTTGATTTGTGTACATTTTGAGCTTGAGTTCATCATTCATAAAAGCTATGAGTGGCTCAGCTTTTGGAAAACTGAAGTTAAAGTTAAAATCACCACTCAAAATCAGGGGAAGCGAGTGATAATTTTTTTAAAAGAGCAGAACCGCCTTCGTTATATGGTAAAAGTACAAAATGCAGGAAATCTTTAATTTTTTTTTAATTGTTTGATTCGAAGAAATGTATACGGCCACCGAAATCACAGTTTGTCCATTTTCAAATAAGCTTTCTGCCGCACTTATGTCACATCCTGTTACACACATCCGTCCCTTTTCACAAAATCACTCCCAACAAACATCCAGCAACCGAGAGGAAAGATGTTACACATCAAAAGAGAGAGAGAGAGAGCTTTTTTAAGCGAATTAGAGTATATCAGTGATACTTAAATCCAAATTTAAGTATCGCTTTACTAGTGTTTAGCTGTAGTTTTGTGGGGCTTAAGTATTCCTCTTAAGAACTTACTTTACCCTAAACTTTTACATTTATCTTACCTTGGGAGTTTAATCCCTGAAAAAATAAGTACAGTGTTTACGACATGGCAATATCTGAGTACTCCTTCCTCTGTTTTATTGGATTCACTGTCTTTGGCAAACACACGCAACCCCAGAATGCTTTAACGATCTATCTCTATTTTCAGCTTTTTCCCTTGTTAACCAATATTTATCTTTTTCTTCCGTTTTTTTTTACGTTACTTCTAGAGCATACTTACAGATTTGTTACCTTTTTTACTTGATATGGTTGTTTACTAGTATATTAAAAAAATTGGCACAGCTTCACTATTATGACCCTTGAAGGGGAAGAAAGTATATATAATTACACAACAAATGTATATTTGAAACACAAATTACTTTTTGTCATCATTAACCCCTTATGCGGTCAGCTGTTTTTGCCCAAAATGTTTCAAACTAAGGCACAATTTTTTATACACATAACTAAGAATAATACTAAACATAATGTAAAAGTGGAAGAATTTTATTTTAATTTTACACTATTCTTTTATTTTATAATTATTAAACACAAAAAACCCTAAATATTTGCTTTTTATAAGTACACTCTGCATGCTATGAAGAATGTTTCACATACCTTAAAAACGTTTCACAAAAAATTAATGTCCGTATCTGTTTCTCAAAGGGTGAGAATTTTGTGTTCATGTGCGTATATATCTGCACACTTATTTTGAAGCATGGTGTAATACTAAGTCTTTCATTGCATGGGGACAGAAATAATATTGGACTTTTTTTAAATATCTTTCCATTTTCAATCAAATTGCACATTGCCTTGACATTCTCTGTCCTTTATCGAATATTTTCAAGAATTTAAATTCCTGTCTTCAATGAAAAATTCTCGCTTTAGCCACAAAGTGAATCCTGGTTCAGAAATATTACAGTACCGTGAACAAATTGCATCTCTTAAAAACACTAGCACTAATATAATCTCACTATACAAATTAAAAATATGCGTGCATAAAACATTAACATATTAGTGCTCGCCCAGCGTACGCGCAAACCGTTTGTGGTCAGCTTTCTGTCGATCGTATGGTGTACGGACAATTCGGCTAAGGGGTTAATCTACACATAATCATTAATATACCATTTGTCATTAAAGTAAAAAAGAATATTGAATTTTTATCGTGCTATCTTAACTATTCATTTAAATTTCAAAAGTTAAACTCTTACAACCATTTAAATTGAGATAGTATGAATAATAAAGTGCCAAAAGTTTCCGACATTAAATATGTATTTTATTCCGCAATATATTTACAAAATTAGATTAATTTTTTACCTATTTTTTTTTTCTCTTTAATTTGTAGCCTTAGTGCGAGTATATCTCAATTCTAAGAGTTTTATTTATAACGTTAAAATTACTTTTAAGGCTGTCTTCACACTAAATATTTTAAGTCAAAGAAATGTCTCAATTTCCATTAAATTTGTAACGTTGTAATTTATTTATCTGTTTATAATACTGATGTTTTAAAATTTCAAAGTATTCCTTATATGTGCAATTTTTTTTTCCTTTAGCATGCGAAATATAACTTAATTCACAATTACGGAATAAAAATAAATTATAGGCACGTTTTATATCAGAAATAAAATGATCAGAAAGTAATAGTAATTTTGAAACTTTCCCACTGAGTGAAATGTTTCGATTTTGGGTTCAATTTTTTAATAGTTACTTACTCAGATTTAATCAGTCAATTGTAAGTGCGTATTTGGTAGAATTTTACGGTTATCTTTGTGATTAAATGTAGTGCACTATTATTTTTTGTCAGTAAATCCTTTTCACATGGACTAACCTATAAAAATGTTAAGGTTTAATTCTATCCAGAAGACTTTTTTCTAAGAGTGACAGATAGTGACAGATTAAGTCAGCCTTTTTTCATGCGGAATTTTTTTCCCCTGAAGATAGCCTTAACGTAAAATATAATAGTTGTAACAACCATAACATTCACACTGGTCCTCATAGTTAAGAGAATTTTTAGATTTTGTCGATTATCTCAAGAATTACTGGACAGATGTTAGCGAAATTTATTATGTCGATAGGGCTGATGTAATACAAAATATTAACCATTCAACAATTAAAATGTAAATGCATGATCGTGCATAGTCCTCTTTGAAGTAAGAAGGTACGAAACAGCAGTTGCAGAGTATAACAAAAAAAAAAACTTGTTTAATAGGGGTCACGGTGGTCCCCTCTTTCACATAAAAAGGCCTCATACTCTGATTTTATACCGGAAATAAGGGAATTTATGAGTTCCTGTGTCAATTAATCCCACTAGTTCAGCAACACTTTTTTCAATCCTTGGATGGTTCTTGGCAGGGAGGTCCAAGTTACAATTGACCTTCCCAGAGCTTCCCAGGTAGGAATGGCGATCTGAGATCGATTAATCGAAGAATGATTTCTCGGGCAAAAAAATCGAATTTTTTAAATCCATATGTTGCACTGAATCGATTCAGTGAATCGATATTTCATCCTAGAAAATCAACATTCGATTTTCTTCTGTTTTGGTAAAAACTATAAAATTATTTACAATTAGTTGAATGCACCGGAATGTTAGGGCTTAAAGGAAGAATTTAAACACTATTTATCGCTGGAAATACTGCAAGGACAGAAAAACTTTATCATCACGTTCACTCAATAGCCCTGATGATCATCTGTTCCTTGCGAGCGCTGTTTTTCGATTGCCGGCAACATCACAAGTCATGAGCGGTACCGCTTGGATCCCTGTAGACTTGACAGACTGTTGTTTTTAAAAAGCTTAGATATTAAGCATTGGGAACTATAAGCTATATAATCTATTTTCTAAACGTTTTAATGTAACAAATACAGTTAGAAAATAAATGTCTTCTTTTATACCTGTTACTTTGATATGGTAATAAAAATAATTGTAATTGTCGAATTCCCTGAGCTAAAAAAATCCCCTGATTTTACTGATAAAAGATTATTTATTATGGTATCTCTCTTTCTTGCTTTTCATAAAATGGATTTGTATTTACATTGTAAATGCAAGATTGAAAAAAAATCGATCTTTTAGAAATCCATCTTTTAGACCTCGATTTTTTTTTGTAAATTAATTCATCAGGTTACGATTTGAATAGATTTAAAAATCGATCTTTTTCGAAAAGAATCATCATCGCTATCTCACAACAGTTACAGTCCATCTTGCATACATTGAGGTATGTGCGGCTATCCAACATGATGCTTGATGATACCATCAAGCCTCCGCTATCGTAATGGTCGATTTCTCGAACACGGAGAGGTCCCCTGGTTTTCTCCCCATATATTCTCACCGTACTTTCATATGGCTGTAGTACAAAATCACAGTGTAAAGCATATTTATTTGAAAAAGAGGATTACAGCTCCCATTAAACAATTTTTTTGTTACATTCTTCAACTGCTGTTTCATACATTCCAATTCAAAGAGTGTTATGCATAATCATGCGTGTATATTTTAACTATTGAATGGTTATTTTTTGCATTATATCTGTCCTATATACATACTAAAAAGCTCGGTAAAATCTGTTCAGTAGTTCTAGAGATAATCGATAAAATCAAAAAATTCTCTTAATTTTGAACCCCAGTGTATAGTATAATATATGGAAGGGGATACTACTAATGGGGATATCATAAAAAATAATTGTTCACTCTATTTTTCGATGATAAATTTTCTTCTGTAATTTTTTAAAAATACGGCTGACATATCTTAAATATACGAATTTCTTGTAAGGAAATCTGACGGAACTTTTCAAGTGTTCCCCTAAAATTTTGAAATAAATTTTATTTTTAAAATTTCACTTCTCACACAATCAAATGTTAAACACATTGTAAATTGTGTCAATGTCATGCAACACTTCTGTACAATCGAAATTCTTGGATGATTGATTGATTGAATATTAACGTCGCACTGTTCAGCTACACGAGGGCTTTTGGCGACGGACCACGTAATTTTGAACCATGGTCAAGTGACGTGGACGACACCTGAGCTGGCACTCCCTCTCCTAACTACCACACCATACCAACGGGAGGACGTTTCAGCTCTCGACAGATTTAACGTGCATCGCTGCTCTACACGGCGGGTCTTTAGTGTGGTGCTGGGCTTGAACTCGTGACAAGACAAGCCACGATCCGATACCTATAAAACTCGGCTACTGCGGTCACTCGAAATTCTTGAATTACTTACTTAATTATAAACTCAATTGTACGTATTTGGTACAATTGTGGTTAAATGTAGTACATTATTATTTTATTTCAGTTAATTCTTTTTACATGAACTAACCTATAAAGATGTTAATGTTTAATTTTATCCGGAAGTCTTTTTTTCTAAAAGTGAGAGATTAAGTCAGCCTTTTTTCATGTGGAATTTTTTTCCCTTTGAAAGCAATTCATTTTCTTTTCCTTTCGAAGATGAAAGTAAACAAAGTAAAGTCGCCAATGGGTGATTTGTTGTCATTTCGGCCACATAAAATGTTGCCAGGCGACAAACGCCACGTGACTCGTTTGCCTTATACAGTCCTCACTGGCTAAGCTTACTTAAATTCCAAGCAACGCCGTGAGTTGAAGGTATAATGCATTTCCTGCTGAGAAACTTCGTTTAGTTTTTGTTTCATTTTTTGTCTATTTTTTACTCGGATCTAAGAAAAAATTGTTCTTAGTTTGTTAATCTTATAACTGGATATTTATCCTATTGAGTTAAAAAACAAAAATGTCCATCATCATTTTATTCTGGAAGTAGAACTTAAAGTAACATAAAAAAAAATCTTTCTACGTTAAATAAAAATAAATAATAAATAAAATTAACTAATTTTTTTAAAAATATATATATATACAGTCGAACTTCTATATTTCGAATTTTTCTATACAACTAACTTTTTCCTGGAACCAAGAAAATGTCACGATTTTCTTCGTAAAATAACCTCTCTATAGCGAAGTGCATTTTCTATATATAACGAATTTTTTCTCTTGTGATTCAATTTTTTCTTCCTATTTTTAAAATATTTCTGGGCGTTTCAAGTTATTCTCTCTTTTAACACATTTTATGGTGGTCATAAATTTTGAATTGTTTTTTATTATGTCCCTATAATTCGCCAAGTGCGATATAACTCTGAGCGTTTCATCCAAGAAGTGAAACCTTTGGCCCCAATTGTCCACACTGTTGACATCATCGATATCCCCTTTCATCCTCAGTGGAGTTGGCTCGTGTCCTTGAACTAATCTCTGTTCATTTGTAGTGTTGATCAGTCTTACTGGTAACTTTGTTTCTTGTAGCTTGAAAATGTTAAAATGCAAGTGCTTGAGCATCAAAGAAATACATTTAATTCTTCAGGAAGTGGATAAATGCTTCACGTAACTTTCCTTGCAATTTTTCACTCATTCTTTTCTTTCTTTTTTTTTTTGATAGTTAAGATAAATAAAATAAATGTATATTTATTTACAAAAAGGAATGAATAATTTCTTTTTTTAATATATAGTGTTTATAAACTTAACCTCCATATAGCGAACGTTTTTTCTGGATTTAGCGACTACGTTATATAGAGGTTCGACTGTGTTTGAATAATACGCTTTTTTCAGAATTATTTGCTATTAAATATTTCATTGATGGGATCGTACCTAATTAAATATTTTATTGAATGGTTATTGGAAAATATTACATTTAAGTAATTCGCTTTCTTTTCATTAAAATAAAACAGCTAGGCCGTTATCCAAATCATAGCAATTAATTAGTTTTATCTTTTTGAAATAAAATTAAAGCAAATTGTCAATCAAGTCTTACTTGCAAATTATAGAAAATGTTTTTTTTTTAAGTCGTGCTCTAATATGTTGAATTGTATATTCGTGTTCTTTTTTATCTATAACTCCCCGTAGTTATCTTGTGGGTTGATTTTTGAAAACATCTTCCTAAGCTGATCTCTGCTCAGCAAAAGTAGCACATTGCTACAAATTTTGTGTAATGAACGCTTAAAATAGTATAAATACTTTATATCTGGAAGTGTAATAGGTTAATATTACTTTTCATTGTATTTATTTTATGTTAAAATTTTAATCAGACTCACACTCTGCCTGTCCAAGCTTTCGAAGTTCCTGGCGTAGACAAAACAAAATGTAAAGCTTTGCTTCACGCATAAAAGATAGATATATGCTGTCGCGAGCTTTTTTGCAGATGGCAGACTTTTTTCCTACTTACTTGACAATTACCCTTATATTTTGGACACTTCACACATTATTTTTATAAATTATAGCATATGTGTTATTCTGATGTATAAGCTATATTATTGTAATGTTTCATTAAAATCCATTCAGTTGTTTTTGCGTGAAAGCGTACCAAACATCCACACAAACCTTCAAGTTCATAATATTAGTAAGGAATACTACTTTTTTTTACTATTGAAACACTAGTAGCTAAAAATTATCAAGTTGAGTGCTTGAACAATGTACGTGACTGCTAGACCGTGGAGCGTTGACGTATGCAATGCAGCGACGGGAAAACATACGTGAATCAATTTATCTGAAACCGACGTATGTACTTAATTTATTCACTGCCGAGTCCCATGTCATAGCGGGACAAGTTATCAACATGAGAATACAATTCCATACCCAAGTGTTGGGTGTGGGATGATCTCTCAATAGCCTATCTCGAGCTATCGCGAGAAGAGCTAATTAGGGGAAAAACTCATTTCTAAACCATCATCGCATTGATGCTTTTTTCCCCTGCAGTGGCAGTGAACATGCTAAGCGTTACCGCGTGTACTTCCAAATAAAGTGCATGTGTCGTCTGCACATTTATCAAATCATTTGCATAAGTAAACACAGTCGCATGGATTGTGAAAAGTCAATTATCCAGCTTAGTTAAGGCGTATCACACGTACACGTTTCAAGCAATTTTTCGTCCAATTCGTGCAATTTTTACTCATTTGCCATAGCAACGGCTTTAGAACAACTTTTTGCTAGGGAGCTCAAATAAATTGTTCCAAATAAAAGTTGCTTGAAATTCTAGCCAATGGGGTTCTTCGGCATCCCACGTCATAAACAAGATGGTGGCTTCGGTTTCGTCTAACACGTCAGATATGCCGTATAATATTTTAATGTGCATAATATTTTAACGGCGTATAATATTTTAAACAGGATGGTGCTCAATTTCTGTTTACGCCTCTCAACAAAAGCGCAGGCGAAATAAAAGAAATAATTTTGGATGTTCATTCTCCGAAGTAGAAAATCGGCGAGTAATTTTTTAATGTAGAGATTGAGCGCGGATGACGTCACAACATGTTGTTTTGTTTACGGCAATCCTTCCCTCTCGGATTAGGCCAAAAATTGGACGAAAAAGTTGTATGGAAAATGTACGTGTGATACGGCCTTTAGCGATGGTTTCCCATAAATATGTTTCTTTTAGTATACGCTTCTTAAGTCTTAGTAAAGGATGGCACCACACAATGTCTTGGCAATCCACTGGTCGATCGCGATCGACTTAGCACGTTTATTTTTGCTCTAGATGGTAGATGTTTATCGGCACCAGGATTCATGCCCATGATTCCACAGAAATTATATAGACCAAGAGGGTTCGACCATGACTATTTGCCTCCCGCACCACTTGGTGTCTTTGGACTTTGATACGATTATCGTTGGTAGAATAATGGATAGTTTAAAAAGTTAATTTTGTATCATTTGTTTGTACGGATCCAATGATGAATGAACCACTGCGGTCCCGAAGGCCAATAGAGCACAGAAATGAATACCTCGCATAAATTCTCATTGTAGATGACGCTGACTTCGACTGGTAAGGAAAAACACAGAGTGTTGCACAGCCTTAATTCTTTGCGGAGTGCTCCGTTGTTGCCTAAATAAATGTGTTTGTTTCGGTGCTAGGTGATTTACTAAGACTCATTGAATCAATCCAGTTGGTTGATTCTTCCTTTATACACCCATCGATTCCATATTGGTATATCTGTTGGTTCATTTCGTCCAAAATAGTGTCAATATCTCTGCCTGATAATAATCCTTACTATCTGTCACTAGTTTTTCCATATCAAACTCAAAAAGATGCTCTATAAACTTCCATATTCTACAATTATGCTTTAGTATGTCTCACAAAAAGAAGAAAAATAAGGCACAATACTAGAACAACATACAACGTGAAAGTATGGCATTTAAACACATACAAATTAGCAAGAAAATGCTTTATTTCATCCAGTATAACCCACAGCGGATTAATATATTTCCAGGAAATTGCAATTTAAATAGTCATCACCCGTTCTAAGACCTTTTTATGTAGTTTTATATTGCATATGATTTAATAGTGTACGATAATGCTAAACATTTGCAACCGAAATTTAAGTTACTATAGTACAAATTTCACTCCTATTACATGCTTCTTATGGATTGTTATTCTGGTAGTACGGAAAGTAGTGAACAGTAAAATTGTTTCATTTTTCCAATTATGTAAATATTTATGAATTTCTTAAGCATAAGCAGTTGAGAGTATTCATTTAAATTTAGTTACCAAATGCATGAATTAATTAATTTTCTTTTAATTTTACATTGTCAGCAAGTAAGCATTAAAATATTTTTGCTTCCTGATTTTTATAAATATATATTCATTGTCTTCTTTTAAATATAAATAAAAATCAAGTATGAAACAATTTTTACTTATAAATACAAATTTTAAGGAACAAAGGCTTGAGCCAAGTCATACATTATACATGGGTAAGATCTCATTATATCTAAAAATAAGGTTTATTGGTGCAAGTAAAACTTATGTTTGCCAATGAAGCATTTCTGTGATCAACGCCTCAGTATTACATATGATATATTGTTCAGTTTCATTTCATTTCAGATTCTTTTCCAATCCCACTTTCGAAAAAGATTTCTACTTTCTGAAAGCAAATAAAACGAAGAAAAATGTTCAAGAAAAAATAGGAAGAAAATTCGGGATTTAGAATGATATCGAAACGTGATCTCCCAGTTACACACCAGAAATCAAATCGAAATAAGATAAAAAAGTTGTAAAAAAAAAGAATAAAAAATGTGGACATCTTTTCGTTATGGCTAGAGGAAAGTTTTAGAAAAACATTATAAAGCGATGGGACATTGTCTAAATCTCTTTCGAAAGTCAGAAAATGTTTTCAAGTCCAATATCTTCATTGAAAAGCTAGATAAAACATACAAAAAGTAAAGACACTTTGAATAATAATAGAATTTTGATACCAAGATTCAAAGAATTCTTTTCAAATGTTGACATTGACATCTAATATAAATAAAGCATGAGTTTAAAGATTGTGTTTTGTATCCGCTGGTTGGTATTACCATTCCAAGCTGTTTGTTAACAGTGGCACAAGTTTTTCATGGTTGATGCTCTAGATATCTTCTATACTGTAGAACATAAATCCTATAACAAATTACTAAAGAGTTTGTTTGATGAAGGGATGAATTATGGGAGAATTTCAGGAAGCAAAGTGTTCGAATTATGACGTACTAAAGAATATTTGAAAATGTGCTTTTCGAAGAATTTTATTCGTGTGAAGGTCCAATGCGATACACCCTTATTTTTTGATTTTAAAGGTACAAAAATTTTCGTATAAGTAATAACCCAGATCAATATATGCTGAAATACCTGAATCCTGCTTCTAAATTATGCTATATTAAAATAAATACTTTTAAAAACAATTAGCAACACACAGATAAAAAAATGAATAAGATTATTCGTAAATTTATTTTATTAAAAGAAAAAAAAATTGTTTCGTAAGGATTTAAAAATTATCAGGTTTTTATTATTAATTTAATCTAATACCTTCTTAGTTTGATTAAGGTATTTTAATAATTATTACTAATAGAACAAAATTATATTAAGATGTATTTTTTAAGTTCAGAGTTCATGATTTTTCTCAAAACTCATTCATGAATTTCAAAAATCTGTAATTAAAATTTCATTTGTTGCATTCTTCGTAGAAGCTATTTTTCAAATTATATTTTTTGGAATTTAATTAGTGAGACTTGTACCATTCTTGGAATATTTTTTCGGATTATTCAAGCAAATATGAAATAAGGAATGTGCTGTAAACATTTTATGAAATCAGTTAAAAACAAAATATTATTCTTTTCACTTAGAATTTGGTATAATAATTTATAATTAAAATATTAATTTATTATTATAACAATGAATTATGTATATTTGCAAAAAATGCACAATTTAGTATTTATTCCATTTAAATGAAGAAAAAAAATAATTTCGTTATTTCTTGTTGTAAAATCGTTTTCATCATTCTTTTTTTCAATCCTACTAAACGAAAGGTGTCTGTAAACAAAGCAATTGTCAATAATAAAATAATATCAATATTAAAACTGTGCGATACTTAATCCATATTTTTTGTAAGGTTTTGTTAGATAAGAAAATAATGCGTTAACTTTTATAAATGGATCAAATAATTTATACATAATCATAGTAATGGATATCAATATACTATATATATGTTGAGGGTCACGTACCTCGAGCAAAAAACACTAGAGTGTCACGTGCAAGAAGGAGGCAAAAAAAGAAGGTACCAGGTCAAATATTGTCTTGTTCTCTTACTTAGGATTCAGGACGAGATAAAACACCATTAAAAATCTACCCTACACCTGCTATAATATTCAATTCATAGAAAATCACGAAAGGACAAATAAATTAATACATCGCGCAATACAAAAAAACAAGTAAAGGACAAGGGAAATCTGACTGGTTATAATAACTTTTTTCCAGTCAGGAAAATTGAAGTTTATAAACATGAACTGTCTTGTAGTTGTTGAATGTTATTTTCAGCGACGTTTGTTAATTACTCACTTATGTAGTTTTCATTGACGGAATCTGTATTGTAGAAAAACATTTAATTCACTCTTAGAGTGAACACTTATTCAAGGAGCTTTTCCTGGTCACTTAGTATTCTTAATGTTCTAGGTCAGCAATACTCAACCTGCGGCCCACCGAGCCTTTTTAAGTGGCCCAATCATGGTCCATTGCGGTGAGAAATTTATTTATTTGAGAATTTTGAAAAATTTGGTGGGAAATTCTTTGTCAAGATATCAAATTTGCGTTTTGCAGTCGGTGTCGTACGGGTACCAATTAATATTCTTATTCTATTTGGAACGGTTATACGGTAACTGATAACACAGACAACACAGTGGAATAGCGGCAATTTTATCGCTGGAACTAATTTTTAACTATCTTTCATATCTTGCAAGTGAAAAATATCCCCCGCCCCCCAAAAAATAATAAATCGTTTCAAGACGATTGGGAGGTTGACTTTTTTGTGGTGAAAAACAAGCATGGTTAAGTAATAGTTTGATTTGTCACGAAAGTGCGATATTTAAAACATACAAATAATCAGGAATCATTCAATGACATTTTTCTTCGAAGTTCTCTTTCAAAAAGTAATAAATATGCTTTGTTGAATAATGTTGGCAAGAGCAACGTAGTGTTTTGTCAGTGGTAATATCACAGCGGTAACAAAGACACCCTATGAAGTTTTTTCTAGTATTGGTAATCATATGAATCCGTTTACTAATGAAGAAATTTTGAAGGAGTGTTTCTTAAATGCTTCTAATTTAATGTTAGTGACAAAAGAAATGTAAAAAATAATAACAATAAAATGCAAAACCGGAATTATAATATTTCGATCAATTTTCCACGTTTTGAATTTCCAATGTTATCTTGGTATTAAAGTATTTCACCTCCTCCCTTATTTATTCTCATGTTGCGGCCCGCTTGAAATAGCTGATTTATGTATGTGGCCCAGCAGAAAAAAAGATTGAGTACCCTTGTTCTAGATCATAAAATTCCAGAATATACTTGATTGTGAGCGTCACTTTGGTGACAAAATTTATCTTGATAAACCATATTGTAAATATTATTCTATGCATGAAAATTTCTTTAATGTATAAAACCTTTTGAGTTCTAGTAATGTGGTAATTTATAGTTTAAAGAATTTTAATACTCAAGTTTTTTTTCGTTATTCATACATAATCGTTTTGTTTTTATTTGGCATCTCTCTTTCAAAATTAATCAAACTGCTTTAATTTTAAAAAAAAAAAAAAATGGGGAATTGTAGAACACAATTTCCGAATGGGAATACATTGTGCTTGAAAATAATTAGTTGTTTCACATGTTTTGAAAAAGTGGATTATCTTTTTGTAATAATGTTTTGGCATTATTTTAGAATTTTTAATTATATCGTAAAGCAGTAAATATTGTTTGTTTGAACCCCTTTAATTCTGAACAATAGATTTATCAAAGGTAAAATAAGAACTGAAGTAACAAAAAATATATAAATTTTCTTTAAAAATATAGAATTATTCAGTTTTTTGTATGTTGAATTTATTTTTCCTCAATCCGTAGTTACCTAGTGTTAAATTTCCGTGCCCTTTGATTTTTAAATGCAGTTCAGGTGGTTAAAAATGTAATTTAACTATTTCTTTACTTTCTACATGTCTGCATCACCCACATGTAGACTTAAACGAAAACTCAAATGCATAGGAAATTCTAAATTCCACAAGAAGTTTCAGCTCAAAATTGAATATTCTGAGTGATTAATAACTTTTAATCTGGGAGTTCTTCATTTATTAAGGAGTTTAAATCAGAAATCTATGCTACCTAATCACGTGAACCATTTTATATTTTATTTAAACAGTGTCAAAAACTGAACATACTTTAATTCGAAAGCTTAGAGAACAAGAAACTGCTCTAAAAATTCATACACAGGGTGTCTCAAAGAAAGTGCTCAAAATCTGCACAGATTTTTTACTGGAAGTATATAAAAAGCGCCCAAAGAACTGAACCTGTTGTAACGTTTCTCGTCACACATCTGTAAATCGGCTTTTTTTGTGGATATGATCACCATGTTCAATGAAAACCTGTACTCTTAAAATATTGCGTGGTCTTGTTTTGGTCATCTCCCCGGCAACCTTTGACCCCAGGAGAAACCACCCTACTCCGACCATGAACCGGATGCAACCCAAGGATAAAGAGGCCCGCCGCTATCATTCCGATGACCCTAGAGAGGGTATATAGAGAAGATGGTTTGAAAACTTTGCTGAAAACGGATAAAACCTCCTCCGACACAAACAACAGAATTTGAACTCTAATAATCCAAGTTATGAATGTTATGATGAAGTTATTAATATTTTTAATAACTTCAATGTTTATACTGTAATTAATAGCTGTGACGTAAATAAACTAAATATTTAAATTTATAAATAGCACGCTACCCTTATTTAGAAAATATATTTCGATGATGATGATGAATGAATGATTATATATGATGGGGCTTCGGTGCATTTCTGTGCTCCTGAACGTGAGTGGCTTTAAATGGCATACTTTGACTGTTAGATAGAGCGGGAGAGGGGGGGTATGTTTCTGCGTTTGCTACAATCGCCATATCTCACACTGTGTTTGGATTTTTTTCCTATGTGGGCAGTCTCAAGGAATAGGTGTATCGAGATGAAGTGACTACACAGAAGGACTTAGTTGTTCGTTTGCATACTGCTTGTACTTCGGTGGACATCGTGTTCCTGAGGCGTGTGCTCTCATCCATTCCACGGCGAGTTCAAGCCTGCACCGATATGCATTTGCCTTTATTAATGTTTGCAAACACTGATGCTGATGTGTCCATAAGGTGTTTTTTTCTTACAATGGCATACTTAGTTTTTCGTACTTTTCTCTTGGATCGTAATTTACAATTTGTGACGGGCTTACGCGTCTTTTCTTTAACATGACCTCTGGGTTCTTTGGGGGCCAAGATTAATGGCAACTCTTTTCCAACCAAAAGCCAAGAAGTGAAACGTGAAGCTGAAATGCAAATGAGATAGCTTTTTAAATAACAGAAGTTTCAGTAAGTCGTATGGCAATTTGGGAAATGTTATGTG
>BMAV01018517.1:73204-84476 GCA_019973955.1 Trichonephila inaurata madagascariensis
GCGCGCCCAGACGCCTCTTCATAGTATTGAAGCTACGATCAAATTAATGTAGGATTGACTATTTGATATTAGGACTTGTAATATTATTGGAAGTGAGATTAGGCGGGTTAGATATTGATAGTGGTCCAAGTTACGCGATTCGGTATAACTATTATTGTGTGTTTGTTCATAGTAAATTCTCTCATTAATACTAATATCTAATTTGTTAGAGGTTTAAGTAATATTCTTAATAAAGTCATATTAAGAATACAAAAATGTCTGTTCCTTTTGTAAATACTACGCCTCTAGCTCACGCGGATAATCAAAGAAACGGTCACCTTAGGGGCGGTTTCACAGTCATGCACATTTATTTGTTTCGGGTTACTAATTGTACGAGTATTTGATAACGTATGCTATGTACTGTCTACTTTTAAGATAAATAAAGGGGACCTACATTTGTGTATAAGGGCCCAGGGCCACAAAAAGTCTTAAGACGTATATTAAATATTATCCAGAAAACAGTTATCACAAAAGTTGTAGTTCAGCTAATCAGATTACCAAGTAAAAATGTAGTACATTATTCATAAACGCACACATACTAAGTACTTTAAATGTTCCTCTTCCCCTCCCATCAAAAAAGGAAACCCATAAGATGATGCATGCATCACTTTTTTTGAAGTAGTACATAAATACTATTAAGATAAATACTAGTATATTCTTTTAAAACCAAGCAAGTAAACAAGTGTAAAGTCTACAGGAATTTTCGTGAACTATATAACATAAAGAATAAGACCCAAAAAAAAAAATACCCTAGTTCATCAAAGTAAGACCTTGAATTTCTTAAATATAATCCCAATCCATTAATTAAACACACAATATCAGGTTCCCATGACCAAATTTCGAAACAATCAATTAAAAAACCCCAAAAGCCAATTAAGCCCTTAAACAAGCCCTACATTAATTCCTATACTTCGGAGCTAAACACGCAATTAATTCATTTAGTGAAAAGTTATCAAATGCATGCTCTTCCCCATCCTCTACAGGAACAATTTGCCTACAGCGCATCATTATCTTCAAGTGCACATCAAAAGCAACGCTTCCCACTTCGGCAATTTTAATTACCCAATTGTGTTAGAGCCTTGCGAGTTCACTGACGAATTCTTGAACCGAATAGTTCGTTTTATCACTGCGATTCACACTATAAAAACAATATGACTCCAGGGCAATTGTGAACTTCTCGGCTGACCCCGATTAAAAGGGACATATCCGTAAGACCGACGCACATTTTNAATAATAAGCCAAAAGTGAAGGATATTAAAGTGCAATCTTGAATCTTTTATGTGTATTTTAACTTCAGTATATTTTGGATGATCTACTATTTCAGAGAAATTTCAGTGCAAAAATACCACACATTTAAAAATCTTTCAACGAACTAGACTTATAGCCTTTTTTTTTCTAATTTGAAGTCCTCACACACATAAAAGAGTGAAAAGCAGGAACTAATCCAAATGGTCTAAGGATGATTTTTTTTTCAAACCAGTAGTTAAAATAAGGTGTAATTATTCAATTGACCGTAAGCGGTCAATTTTTTTGCCCAAAATGTTCCAAAAAAAGGGCACATTTTTTTAATTCCATATAACTAAGTATAATATTTAAACACACACACATAGAATGTGAAAATGGAAGAATTTTATTTTAACTTTCAATTTTAAAGTTTTTATACTATTATTTATTTTATAAAATTGTGTGGAATATAAAAGCCCCTAAATGTTTGCTTTTTATAAGTACACTCTGCATGCTATGAAGAATGTTTCATATATTGTAAAAGGATTTGTATCTTATGCTTACAAAAAAGTTTCATGTCCATACCTCTTTTGAAAAAAAGTTTAAAGCTGTGTGTGTGTGAGTGTACGTAATACGCACACACTATTTTAATTTTTGGTGTAATATTAAGTCTTACGTTGCGATGGGGACTGAGATGATATCAGCTTTTGGGATTATCTTTCCATTTTCATGTCTTCTGAAGCAACAAATTGCATATTTCCTTACCAGTCCCCGTTCTTTATCGACTATTTTCAAGAATCTAAATTCCTGATTTCCATGAAAAATTTTCGCAATCACCACAAAGATAATCGTGGATGAGAAGTATTTCAGTAACATGGACAAACTGCATCTCTTAAAAATTCTAGCACTAATAATCTCACTATAAGAATTAAAATATGAGGAAATCAAAAATAGTCTGTATAGTATACGTGCAAACCTGTTGAGGCCATTCGGTAGCTCATACGCTGCACGGGAAAACCAGTTAAGGGGTTAAGAGGAGAAAAGCGAACGGTTGTCTTAGACTCTATAATTCTAAAATTTGTATGCATACCTCTCCCATGATTTGAAGTTGTTGGATGAGCTCTTTCATATGCTCTTCTCCGGCAAGAGGGTTGACCTCGGAGTGAACAAGATCTATGAATTCTTTCCATGGTATTACTGGGAAGCAACTGCGAGATTTCCTCCAAGATGAAGCGAGTTGTGTGCATACTGCTTCTAGAAAACCAGTACTTTTCGGAAGCCCCTGTAGAGAGAATTGTTTATAACATCTATAGTGTTTATATATGTGGAAAAAAAACCACTTCATCTTTTAAAACTGTGCAGCTTAATATCGATTGTGAAACATCTCATGAAAAGCTCAAATTTAGCTGTATATTAGTGGTGAGTTGAAGGAGGGCAAAAACCTAGTTTGTACTATTAGAGGAAATAAAATTTATTTACGTGGAATGTAAGAGCAATGTTTATGGATTGAGAGCAAAGTACGTTCCCGCTTTTTTTCGATAAAACTGAGAGTGTTAATTTATTTTTTACATCCCTAACCCTGATATACTCTATAAGTTTTCGAACATTTTTCTATCTTACACATGGATCTGTTTAGATCCTACTATTCAAAGCAAGACGAATACAGCCTTAACCCTTTTGTGGGCCATTTATTTCTCTTTTGAATTTCTTGCAATTTTTTATGTTTTATTAACAATTAAACAATAGCATTTAACGAAATATATTTTATTTTATCAAATTTTATGTTTATATTTAAATTTAAGGGAGGGGAAGAATAGTTCCCTAGGAACCATTCACCGTCATAAAGGAAATTAAATTTAATGATGATTTTTTCCCATGAAAAGATGAGAAGCATGTTGCAATGCACAAGGGGACATCACACTCTGAACACATGTAGCGGGTTCTCCTTTCTTGTCCCTTTTTGCAATATTTCCTACACCGTCTATAGTTGGAAACTATCTTAGGCATATGATTTCCCCCACTGGCTAAGTGCACATCATCCGGAACTATACACTTCTTTCCTTGGAAGCCAGCAGGACGTCTTTTCCTTTTTCTTGAGGACTATTCATCTATTAGCTGACGAGCTTATGCTATATGGAATGTTAGCAGGTTTAAACTTCTGTTTTTCTTTTGTTCATTTGCCACAGTATGAAACTATTTAAGATGGCAAGGTCAATAAGAAAATAAAAGATGCCACCATTTTACAGATCTTCTTATTTGGTATGTTTCTTTTCTTTGATCGAAGCGATCAACTCCTCCCATGACATCGTTATATACAGCAACAGCTTTTGGACAAGGTACTTCTTCTTTAGTGCCATCTTTTTTTGTCCAATTTGCAGATGTCATAATAGTTGTATTATGTGCTGTAGCACAAAACTGAAGTGGAAATCAGTCTTCCCATCGTTATAAAGCAAAGCCAATATATTATAATGGGTTTTGTGCTTCTCACAGGTGTATTTTGTAAGATCATGTAGATGGGAAGTAATCTTCCCGAGGACGACAAAAGGATTAAACAGTATTTCTGTTTGGATCCTATTATTCAAAGCAAGACAAATACAGCCTTAAAGTAAGTTTTCTTACCTGTGTAACTTTGTCCTTATTGTGCGCCACATAGCTCTTGAGCGCTTTCATTGCAGGCGAGCCAACAACGTGCGCATCCAGAACGAAGACCGTTTCGTGTAGCTCGAAGATTCTGCCAAATTTCGACTGCATAGTCCTCAGAATTGATGTAGCCTCGCTGCTGACGTATTCACCAGTGGCGGCCACTCTATGGCAGGAGGAACTATCAGCATGAGTAGCAACAAGAGCTACACGAGCGGCTTTGCCACTTTTGCCACAATAACCTGAAACAGAAGTTAGTTAAAGAAGAAGCCGCTCGTGAAGTTGCACATTACATTCTTTAAGTAGAATACAAAATAATACTGTTAAATGATCTGCGATGCAAAATAACACAGCGCAATATTTAAATTCGAACATCCCTCTACTTGTTTGTCGTTCACAGAGATCATATCTCTCACTTAGCTAAAATAGGATCCAATGAAATAGATTATACCAGCGTGTCTCAACCATTTTATCTCCGCGGACCGGTCAATGTTTGATCATTTTACCTCGATTACCTCGCTTAGATTTAATAATTTTAATTTAATTGTATTTGAATACGTCTTCAGAATGTAATACATTCACACCAAAAAATAAGTATAAAGTGACTTAACATCGAATATAAAGTAAATTTCATGGTAAATCGCATAAATCAGAGAGAAACACACCGCAGGCATATAATTGATCCATGGACCAGTACCAGTCCGTGGAGCCAGGGGTTGAGGACCACTGGATTATTCTACTGTACAAGATGAATCCCTAAAATAAATACTTCATTTATCTTCTTATGAAATTTTTTCATTAAGGCTATCTTCGGATAATGTTAAAGAATAGGGGCCGAATTCGGAATATTTTTTCAGATATAAAAGTACTCACAAACATTAATATTATATTCTGGCTACACTATCCTGTAGAGAATCACTTATTTTATCATACTACTTATTTTTATTCGAGTTTTTTTGTGACACATTTTTTCTTTTATAAAATGTGTTTTGCATTTTTTTTCCTATACCTTAATGCTAAATGAGCTATCCCTTCACATGTTAAAAGGAAAAACTAATTATTTATGAAATATTTTGAAATTTTAAAAACACTACATTATAAATAAATGCATGAGTTACAATGTCACAAATTTTTATAAAAATTGAGTTATTTTTTCTGTCCGAAAATGTGCTCCGCGTCAAGTTCACACTCTCGTACATATGGCGAAAACAGCCTTAAATATTTTTTTGAGCGAGGAATTAAGGACTAACAAATTTTACCTAATGGTTCCTGCACAGGAATTCTGGATTGCAAAAAAGACAGCCAGAACTGAACTTGTTGCATTTGTATATCGTAAGGATCATTTAAACTGAAGAAAACAAGATGCAGACAATTCGTGTTACCAATAAAGTTGTCATACAACATATAATAATGCCTGTGGCCGGAGAATTCCCATACACTAATATCACCTATTCCTGTAAAAAACAGAAATATAATACATATAAAACTTTAACATAAATAAAAAACATATTTCGTTTGATATTTTATTGCGTTGAGCAATAAAAAGGGGTACATTGAAGCAAAACATTTTTGTAAAAAAATTGTTGAGGATAGCATTAGTGAAGTTGTGGAAGATCAAATTATATATAATCTGTGTTATATTACCATGTAAATAAGACAACATATATCTATTCTCAATGATTCACCGATAAATTGGTACAATGGGTCTACCAGAAACTTCTGTCCACTTTTAATGCAAAGAAAGTAATACATTATTTATTAATATTTACTTAACGATATAGCTTCCATTATTTATGGTATCTTCTCAGAGTGAGATAATTTGTGGATTCCATATCTGTAAAAAGTGTCACTACTTTTGGAGGCAAAAAACTCGAACATTGCTTGACTGATACTCGCTTTGTGTGTGTGTGTATAGGAATTTTTTTCTCTTCAAAATGGTAGGGAGAAAAACATATGATGATCGGATAGGACTTTCTTTAGAGAGAACGATGATGATACAGAATTCCCCACACACAGTCTATATATATATATATAAGTTTGTTGTTTTCTAGGAAGTCACTAAAGCACACATGGCTTGGCGTTGTCATGGGGCAATATGATGTACTTCCTATTGATCAACATCAGTCACTTTTTTTCCGAGAGATACATTCAAATAAAATATTTACCACATTGCTTATTTGATAAATGAATCACGTTCTTCAGCCTGTATTGATTGATTGATTGAATATTAACGTCGCACTGTTCAGCTACACGGGGGCTTTTGGCGACGGACCACGTAATTTTGAACCATGGTCAAGTGACGTGGACGACACCTGAGTTGGCACCCCCTTCCTTAACTACCACACCACCCTCACGGGAGGACATTTCAGCTCTCGACAGATTTAACGTGCATCGCTGCCCTACACGGCGGGTCTTCAGTGGTATTGGGCTCGAACTCGTGACAAGGCAAGCCACGATCCGATACCTATACCACTCGGCTACCGCGGCCGTCTTCTTCAGCCTGTAACACCGGATGGTCGGATTAGTCTTGAGATTTTGGGAAAAGAAGTTTTTAACTGCTGCGGCTGCGTTATGCCTCTCCTCATTGGTTCTGAAGCCTGTATTATGATTTGGAGTGGTACTGAATTCCACTCCCACACTCTCTTGTACGTATTGCCGGTACAATGAACAATCAGATATATATCTCTGGGGTTTGGGAGACTTAACTTCAGAGCTTGCCTGTGACCCCATTCCAATATGGCAATGTGCAACCACACGTAACAGGTATTATTCTATTATTCAAGAATTCTTCGTCCACCAGATTGCATTAGTGCCTTGCAGGGACGTCTTAAGACATGGGCCAACTGGGTGTGACCCCAGGGCTTCTGTCACAATAGGGGGCCTCGTCTCGTTCTCGACTCAGCCTTAATACGACCATGATTCGAATAATTTCTACTATCAGATTATTCTTTCTGTTGTATTCTCCGAAAAACTGAGAATTTTGGGTGATAGGTCAACTGGCTGCATGTGACAACCGTCTTCCATGTATAGGCCTAGGCCTACCACCATACATTATCATTACTCATACAATAAAAAGGCAACAGTCGATCGAGGTGGTATTTACGATTGCAAGACAAGCATTTTATTTGTTTCGCGTTATTGTTTTTTTTTAATTAATTTATTTGCAAAACTCCTCATGCTCCACATTGCATTACATGAGGTTTATAGACGTAAGTGGTAACACAATTATATATCATTTAAAACAAATTTGAAAAAAACAAACATTTAAGACCAAAACATAAAATAAAAAGGAAGAGTGGAAATACACAAATATAAACAAGGGGAGGTACCACAATCAAACTTTAAAAATCTATACAGTAAACAAATTTTCTTAAGACATTTATGCTTTCAGTACTATTGACCAACAAAGACAAAACAGGTGTCCAGGAAATACCTAAACGTTTCAACTCCTTTTTAAAATTCTCTCTTTTACAGAAATATAATTTACTATTCAACAATACATGTTCCGCAGTTTCAGCATCCTGACCACAAGAACAAATATCACTAGCAATTAAATTAAATCCAGATAAATAGCTCTTAAAATTTCCATGTCCTGTTAGAATCTGGGATAACTTGAAATCAGTAACAAATTTCTTACATTTAAGCCGTTGATAAATGGTTGGAAAAAAACCTTTTAGTCCACAAAGCTTTAGGCGAGGCCAAGAATTCGGTGTTCCAGGAGAAAACAGTTGTTTCCCAAGCTATATGCTTCCAGTGGGACAATGGCACAGACATTTTAAAAGGTTCATATCTTGGCAAGTTGCCTCTTTGGTCAACTGATCCGCTCTATTATTGCCGAGATTTCCGCTATGGCCCCGAACATACGAAAAGTGGATGTCACAGTCTAGGTAGTACAGAATAGACTGAACCTCTACAACAAGTTTTTCTGTGGAATTTACACTGAGCAAACAATGGAGTGAAGAGAGTGAGTCAGTGCAAATAAGAAAGTTGAGCGTTCCACCCTGGCAGAGAGTGTCCTGAATCAATTTTACGACAAGATTAATGCAAAGTAGTTCGGCTTGAAAAACAGAGCATTCATCTCTTAATCGATGCTGGAAAGTAACGTTTTCAACACCTTCCTCATTCCTGGTTATTGTTTGTATGAGTATTTGACAACGTATGCTATGTACTGTCTACTTTGGGTCATAGGTGGGGCCTACATTTGTGTAGGGGGCCCAGGGTCTACTTTTGCGTTGGATCCCAAGGCCGCAAGAAGTTTTAAGACGTCCCTGCTGCCCTGACCTGCTGGTTCTTTTGATCTGTCACCTATTGAATATATTAGATCAAAGATTGGAAAACTACTTGTGACGTCTCTCGCGTCCTTCTGCTAACATAACTCCTATGTTCTTTGACGGCCACGATTAATGGCAAAACCTTTCCAACCCAATACCAAGAAGATAAACGAATGTAACATGTAAATGAGATATACTTTAAAAGGATAGAAGCTTTGATGATAAGATATAGCGCGGCAAGTTTAGAGATAGCTTAGTGTGGAATCTTTCAGATCAAGAGTTAGCAGTCCGATAGCTTTGGAAGGAATAGAAGTCCATTGTAAAGAAGTTGGAATCGTCGTATATAAAGTGACATTATAGATATCTCTCAATCACTGTAGGAAGGAGATCTGCAAAAGTAAATATTTGGTATAGGTAGTTAGATGAATCGGTTTATTTATTATAATTAAGATAAAGGATCTAGTTGCGTGATCTGACTTAAATACAAGGTTTAATTGGGTGTTAACTCTCACTTTAAATAAAGTTGTCAAATTAGAATTAAATAATATAAGTTATTCTTAATAAAAGTTGTATTAAGAACCAACATGTCTCATCATTTTGATAATCCCACACCTCTAGCTTACGCGGATCCGGAACGACTTAGTCATCACAGGATGGCTATGTCGCATACTAACCAAGCCAACATCACCCATTGTTACACCAAATCACCTTTGGAAATGTGTAAAAAGGAAGTCTATCATACTCCATCATCACGATATCCATGGCCTCTTTCATTCAGTGCAAAGGATTGTAACAAAGTTTACTTTCCAGCTATGACTACAATATTTATTACTGATTTGATCATTTTTCTCACCTCGTAGAAGGTTGAATCTTCAGACATTTGACCATTGTACTTTGTCTATCTGAGTAATAAATTTCGGTTTGTCCTTCATTTCATTATGAAAAATCAGTAGTGTTACAGGATTATCTTATTGAAATTGAAATTTAATTACGAGATCATCATACTGGGAAGAGGTCATAAAGTAACGATGGAAATTATATTGTACAGTAAATATTAATTAGTGCATGATGATGATGATGTCGATTCAGCTAGCATATATTCAGATTGGAATATTGAGGCATCCAAGGTCTTAATGTATGATTTGTGTCAAGCTCCCGTAGTATGAATTGTAATGGTCTTTTTCCATTCTGGACTTGCATTATGTTCTCAGATAGATAATGGTAGAAATTGCTGGTTTCCAGTATCATTATATTACGTTCAACAATTTACCAAACACAGTGACGTCATACGACTTTTTGAGGCCCTAGTCACCTATGCAAAAGGAGGTTTCTCCTACGATCCTTTTAAGCCGACAGTATGTATCATACGTTGTCAAATACTCGCACAGATTAAAAAGAAAGATGCATCCGTAACAAATAAATGAGCGTGACTCACAATCTCACAAACCTAGGTTCAAACAGACGCTACCGACTACCGTCTTTCGACTAAATGAGTGATGGCTTATGGTTGTGTAGGCCTTTTCCTAGACATTAACAACGGACAGGACTTAATAACGCAATATTGCCACTGTTACTAGTTGACACATAAATCGAAATTCTTAGATCTCGGAGAATATATCCAAGAATAACATTTGATGATTAAAATTATCCCGATCATGATCTTATTGAGGCCGAGTCGAGAACGAGATAAGGCTCTCCTTCCCCAGTCCAAGGCCCTGGGCCTAGAACTGAGGAAGAACCACGTGGCGTATGCCTTAAAATATCTCATATTACATCTCTTCTCGAATTTATTAATACTGTTATCTGTGTTATCCTTGATTAACTGTACCCAGGTGGGAAAGAGTACTGTATCAACTGTACCCAGGTCATCCTGAAAGGGAATGACGGCCTGTTTCTCTTTTTGGTGAGTATTATTAATTATTTTTCGGTGCGTTAAAAATCATTCTAAGCACAAGAGGGGATAATAATCTTGAAAGATTATTGTACCTGAGATATTAAGCTGTTGAACATCAACACCCAGGGTATAGGTATCAAAGTTTGTTTCAAAAAGAAGCTTACTGACGGAGGAACTATTGAGTTCGATGATAGATTGATTCGTAGGCTCGCCTGAAAAAGAAAAATCTATTTACATTAAACATATTAAAAACAAATAGATGTTTTAGATAGATGTAGAAAAGGTGTAGAAAATGTTTCACAAAAAAGGATATGCTGAGCCATCTTTTATGCAGTTCATCTTGTAAGTGATCAATTTTTTTGCCCAAAATGTTCCAAAAAAGGGCACATTTTTTATTGCATACAACTAAGCATAATACTTAACAAAATGCGAAAATGGAAGAATTTTATTTTAATTTTCAATTTTAAAATTTCACACTATTTTTTATTTTATAATTGCGGAACACAAAATCCCCTTAATGTTTGCTTTTTGTCGGTACACTCTGTATGCTATGAAGAATTTTTCATAGAATTTCTCTCATACATACATATACAATTTGAAGCATAGAGTAATACTGTCATACATTACAATGGGGAAAGAGATAATATTAGCTTTTTTGGGTTATCTTTTCATCTTCATTTCTTCTCAAGCAACAAATAGCACATTACCTTGCCAATTCCTGTTCTTTTTCGAATATTTTCAAGAATCTAAATTCCTGTCTGCAATGAAAAATTCCCGCCTTTACCTCAAAGAAAACCCCGAATGAGAAGTATTTCAGTACCATGGACAAATTAAATCTCTTAAAAACATTAGCAATAATATTCTCACGATAAGAATTAAAAATATGTGCAAATCAAAGATAGAAAGGAGAAAATATCAGTGCCCGTACTCTGTACGGGCAAAATAGTTGTGGCCAGCTTTCCATAGCCCGTACATCGTACGGGCAAGACAGTAAAAGGGTTAAATACGGTTTACAAAAATCCCGTCCATTATGAGGATGTTTTGAGCAGAGCAAAGAGAAAGATTCATTACCAAATATATATAATTATTTAGTTTTTTAAAAAACAAAATCATATAAATTTAAAAAAAATTATTTTATTAACTAGTACAATTACTAGTAAATAACGTACTTCATAAAAAAATTTTTTTTAAATTTATATGATTT
>BMAV01018518.1:0-20000 GCA_019973955.1 Trichonephila inaurata madagascariensis
TTTTAAAAAAAGGGAGTATTTACATGGGGAATATTTCAAAAGAATAGGAAAGTTAGATAAACATATTTCGGAAGAATAGGGAAGTTAGATCACATTACTTTAAGGGAGGCAATTGAGATTAAATGGAATTCATTATGGTGCTATTAAGACTTACCGCCTGGCGCGGACGAATGATAGAACTCGTTATGGTACTATTAAGATTTACCGCCTGGCGCGGACGAAAATGCGCTGACGCGCGAAACACGACTTCTCTCAACGAATGTTAGTGGGCCTCTGGAGAAAAAGGTTCATGTCGGCGTTTTTTAAAAGGACGCTAGATGGCGTTGATGTGGAATACTGTTTTGATTAGAATTGCCGACCTCGGTAAATGTGATATGATCTAACTTCTTACAAATGGAATATCCTACATATATATATATATATTACATATACAGTCAACCCTCCTATAACGCGGTGAGTGCGTACCGCGTTATATGGAAACCGCGCTATAAGAAACTCGGATTTAACCGTACAAACCAGGCTAATTCATAGCGCGTTCTATGGAAACCGTCTACCGCGTTGTATGGAAACCGCGCTATAAGAAACACTCAGAATTAGTACGAATCACATTCATTCGTACCGCGTTATATGGAGACCAATAAAAACCTTTTTGGCACGATTTCTTAATCATTTTGTTTTGTGTACGCCATGCCTCAGTGCACGCTTCGCTTATAATTTATTCCTCGATCTGTGTATAATCACTACTTTTTTTTAATTTCATAATAAAACTAGATTTCTAAGGGAGAGGTGGTGGCAAGATTTAACATAAAATAAATACATCAAAAAGTAATATTAATGTATTACACTTCCAGATGTGTAAATTATTTACACTATTTTAAGCGTTCATTACACAAAATTTGTAACAATGTCTTACTTTTGCTGAGCAGAGATCCTGCTGGGGGAAAAAAACCAAAACAAAAAACTAACACTTATATACGTTATCCCCATGGCAACCACATTATTGCACGATAAAAATATCAAAGTAACGTTGTTGAACGGAAACCGCGCTGGAAGAGTACCGCGTTATAGGAGGGTGTCACAATTTCAGCTCCGCGTTATATAGAAACCGCTTTCTGAGAGTACTGCGTTATAGGAGGGTTGACTGTATATATATATATATCTGGTGAATTCCAATTTCTTCCTGCTTTAGCACTGTAGGTTCTAGTACTTCTTCACTTTTATTTTATATATATATATGATTTTTATAAAGATGAATATTTTGTTATGTTTATATTATTTGCTGCGATTTAAATTACGTTTGAAAGTCACACAACTTTGTATATACGTATTCATTGAATAAAATATAAACTCACAATTCTCTATTTATTAAACCTATTAAAGTTTTTATTACTTTTATTATTTATTTCCAAATTTCGACTAAAAATAACAAATGCTTTTTTTTAGGGGTTTTTAAAATTATATTCTTTCTTAACTATTGAATTTAATAATTTATACATATTTTTGTATGGTAGATTTGTCCCTGTCACATCCCTCCCCTTTTTTGCTTCAGTGGGGCAATCCACACGACGTCACACCCCCAGGGGCCAAAAAGTACTTCACGGGAATGACGAGACGAGCAGACGCTAAAAAAAACTTTTCCTAGGTTTTAAAAAACATTTTTAAATCTTACATTCTTCATTTTGTTCAATAAACACTTATATCATACTAAGGCTGTAGTAATTTTCCCAGATATATACAGGGTGGTTCATAAAGATGTATAGTTTCAGTCTTTAAATAAAAGAACAATGAAAGAACAAAAACAATGTCTCCTCTAACCAGAACAACCTTCACGAAATGAAAGGAATGCATTTATTAGATGAAAAAGCATGTTTCCCATAGAATAGTGCATCACAGGTCGTCATCAGAAATGCAACGACAAAATGATTGTCACAGGAATTGTTCGAAGTGGCAGCCCGCTGGTAGCAAGCCGACACCGACAGACCAAGGATTGTCGGACGTGTTAAAAAAAATCCGGTGTGCTGGTGACGTCGCTGAGACAACGACGATCCATGCCGTTAGATCCTCCACCTGGCCTCTGGCGTCTCCTGCCGAATATTTTAAGCGACTCTGAAGAAGGAATCGAAGGGATTGAAGTCCGGAAGTGGAGGGCCCTCAATAAGTTTGCTCTTCAGATTCACCTCTCGGATTTTTAGCATCCTGGTGGTTACGCATCGCAATCGAAATGTTGGAGTACCATCGCGCATGAACCACATGTTCTGGTGTGCATTGGTCGGTAGCACTGGAAGAAATGGAAAATTTGTATACGTTCTGGTTTCTACAAAAATCCCCACTTCGTTTGACCACGTCCATCGTCTGTCCACGGGTACTTTATCACGATTTTCCCCAATAACGTGGTTTTGGGCCCATGTTCTATAGTGTTTGTCATCCTCTGTGTCTACTGTGATCCCTCTGAATTTATTGCTCGTATTTGGCAACAACCGATACGTCCAAGCATTTTTGGGTTAAAATGTGGGTATCAATGCATTTTAAAAAAAAAAATGAAATTTTCCGAAAAAATTTTTAATTGCGAAAAATTTGGTTTCTTAGTCCATGACGTGATGGGAGCCAAATGATGGGACGAGGGGGGGGGGTTTTATAAGTCCATATTATTAAAACACTTTTTAGACAAAACAAAAACATTTCATACATAACTAGAGAACTAACAGTTGACAAAAGGTTAAAAGGGATCGGAGCGCATGCTCATACGTCCTTACAGTTCGAACTGGCCATCATGAAGATTGTTCTGTTCGCTAGAGGGCGCGAAATCTCTTTACTGTTAATATGGAAGAGCTAAATAACGGGGGTTACAGTACTTATTAATGCGATTACTGAAAAAAAAATATAAATCTCGTTACAGTTTCTCGTAAAAAAAATAATTAAAAAAGTAAAAAAAATTTATTTCATATAGATGGGGGGGAAAATCACCAGAATTGAAATATTTCGAATAAACAAAATTTAAAATTTGTTCTTCCAAATAAAATAATTTTAAACTGGAAATAACTTTTTACTGGTTTAAATTTCTAATAAGAAAATACCAATCCTAACCCATTAATATTTCATTTTAAAAAAAACAAAAATAAAAAAAATGTTTCATTTGAGCAAAACAGGGGTATAGGTAGAATATCTGTACTTTCCGAATAATTTTTTTTTTTGAACTAATTACAAAACTACAAAATTTGAAACTTTTTAAAAATAATTTGAAATTTTCATCAAGTGCTTTTTCTTTTTGATAACTACGTAAGTAAAATAAATTTTCTTTTTCAAATGCCCGCCTTTTTCCATTAGTAAATAATTATGTATTTGAAGACAGTCTGTATAAAAAATTTAAAATTCCCTTTTTAAAATTCCCTTTTTTTTTTTTTATCAAAATTTTTTTGTATTACAACAAAATTCATAATCAAAAAATTATAACGCTTATTTCGCTGCTCCTTCAAAATAATATACCCTTCTTATTGTGGTGTTTTCTTATCTTTATTATTTGGCTAAAGGGCGGGGGGAAAAACTTTTTTAAGAGACGGCTTTACAACGCGTTGATCAACTTTTTCTTGATAAGATTCCCAGCCTTCCTCTCGCGCCTTTTCCGCGTTGCTATGGTAACACTAAAAGAGCGTGCCGCTGACTGGAGAGAATAATAATAAAAATACCGGCATTCTTCAGAGTTAACGGTGCTGGTGGCGAATTGAAGTGAAGAGAGCCACGAAGAATACCGAAAATACCAGAGGGATTTTTGTTCTTCTACCAACAGAGAAGTTAATTGAAACTGAAAAGAAGGCAGCGAACTAATTTAATTTTTCTTTATTCTTTAATGCAATATCACGAATATTGGTAGAAAAAGAAATTGTGTGGGTTGGATTTAAAATTTTTTTTGCCTAAACATAGTGTTGTAGATGAAAATATGTATTGACGTAGGGAAAAGTACTACCACTATTACTCAAAAGGATAGCATAAATATTGCAGCAAAAATAAAAATAAAAAATGAATGGAAAAAAAAACCCGTGAAAAAAGTAGTAAGATTTTTTTTTAAATATATTTTCAGAATAAATTTAAAAAAAAAATTTTTTTTCTATTATTTTTAACAAAATATTTTGATGAAATGTGTTAATTTTTAGTCTCGGTACTTTACTCTATGTTTTTAAATGTATTGTGGTCAAATTTTAGTAAATTCGATAGTTTTTGGAAATCATTAAATTTGAAACAACTTTCTTTAAAAAGTTGCATTCTTTTCTAATATAAATATTTTAATTATGAAAGTAACGTAGAATATTTCGAGAAACCTTTATCCCAGATTCTACATATTAAATATATACAATTTTAAAAATATATATCAAGTGCTATTTTTATGTTATAACTCCACAAAATACTTCATAAATCAATCAGTGTCTTAAAATTAATGTATTTCATTAAAAAATGCACAGAAATCGCATTCCTCTCGTTTTAGATATAGTGAGGAATTCTTTGCAAGAAGTTTAATTCTGATAAGAAAGGCCAATTTTAAAAATTAACAGCAATATTTATATATATATATATATATATGACAATGCATAAAATTTTCTTAAGGTTTGCTTTATTATAGAAAAAATTAAAGCTTCAAGTAAATTTCGGACTAAGCAGTTGAACCTCTGCTTAACGAAGTCGCCAATATCCCGAAAAAAAAGTTCGTTTTATGGAAAATTCGTTATATAGAAGTTCATCTTTCAATATACTTAGTAAACCACATAAAATAAACTTCAAATTCAAAAGCACTATTTATTATTTTTAAAAAAAATAATCATTCACACTTTTTTTTGGTGAATTGTTATCTATTTTACATATCTTACCCATCAAAAAGAAATCTGAGAGGAAAACAAGAAAAAGAAACTTCCAGGAATACACTTTATTTTGTACTTTAAAAAATAATTTTATATTAAAATTAATGAATTTTTTAACGGCATTTTTTCTAATTTTAAGCCAACAAGTAATTTTAAATATACATTATTTTATAACCAGTAATTTTAAGCGTACACTGCTACATACGCCCTTAAATTTAATTACTAATAAAATCTGTTAATTTTATTTTAGTTTTTTGTTTAAAAAATTATGGCAAATTTTTTACTCTATGAGAGTTAGACACTTGGTAAAACCAATTCATGGTCATTGATCCCCGTAAAACGTGTTAAAAGAGTGAATAATTTGAAATGTCCAGAAGTTAGTTATATGGAAAATGTAATTTGCTATTGGGTGGAAATTGCGAAATGTTCTTGGTTCCAGGAAAAAATTGCAGTATAGAAAAATTCGCAACATGGAGGTTCGACTGTATTTTTTAAAGTACAAAGACTTTCCAGACAACATATAAACTGAGGAGGAGGAATTATTTATTTGAATTGAATTACTGCATTTCCTTTGTAAAAAAATACTTTCATTACTTGTATCTATTTCTTTCTATCCTTTTAATATTTAGCCTAGATCAAGATCCTAACTTTCTCTGGATTTGGAATCTTCTGGATATTATTTAATATTTTGTATCTTCAGGAATACGTGCAATTGTATTTTAGAATAAAAGCAGCCATTCATTACAATAATAATTAAAAACAATGCTAGAGATACAGATCTTAGAAAGATTCTTGAAAAATTTAGAAAGAGCACCACCACAATACTATACATATTGAAACAAACTTATTTATGATATAGGAAATCAACTTGTAATAAAATTACATAAACTTATTTCATTATCAATAGGTTTTAACCTGTTTGCAATTGCTGGTTTTTCTCCTGGATCGATCTATCAAGGTGGTAATATGTATCGTACTCCGGTTTGTTTCGTTTTAAAAGATCTAGGAAATGTTTTGTTTTGTTTCGGATGTTGCTGTTTCTGCCCAACTCTACTTTACAATTTATATCTAAAGAGGAACAGAACATCATTACGAACTCAAAAACTTGATTTTTTTATAATTTTTATTTTATAAAAAGCATATTTTTATTCTACAAAAATGTACGTTCGTTGATAAATAACCTAGAAAATGGAAAAAGTAGTGAAATAAAAAGTAAAGTAACCACTTACCTTATCGCTGCTTTATTTGGAAATAGTTCATAATGTTTAATGTAAATTACATATTTGTTTTTACAAAGGAACTGCTTTCTCTTTTAGTATCTGTTTTTGTTTGAAAACTGTTGCACACATGAAAGAAAGAAAAAAAAATAAAATGAATAAATAAGATTAAAAAAAATCGAAGTTTTCAAAAGCTTTAAAAGTTTTTATGGACTTTAAGAGAGTTATACCAATATTTGATGCAAAAAACTGTTTAAGTATATTTTATTCCAATATTTTATATATATTTTAAAATATTTTAATATATTCAAGAAAACTGGCCACATAAAAAATGAAAAAAGATCTTCGGTAAAAATTATGTTAATGTTCAGCTATAACAAAGAAAAATTACAATTAAAATTGCTTTTTGTAATACTAAGAATGTGAGGTATACAGCCAATGAGATTTGTATAAAAGTAATAAGGAAAATGTTAGTCAATGGTGTGGTACATGTAAAACATTGCTGCTACTTCCTAGTCTTTTATACTTTTGCTCCAAAACAAAATTTTTAATTCTAGGTACATAAAAAAATATTATTATCATATATGGTTCCAAATTTCTTATACTTCTATACAGAATACATAATGCATATAAGTAAACCCCGTACACACACTGAAAGTCTAGAATCGTCATGAGCCCATAAAATAGTTTTTTATGTTTGAAAAAGAAGGAAAAAAATAAAAAATTCAAAATACAAAGTTTTAAACTTAAGAAACTATCTTAACTTATTTACTAAAAATATAAGTTCACTATATTTTGTATTGTTTTATATATGTTCAAAATATTTGACATATTTAAGAGATATTTTTTTTAGAAAATGGTATCTAAACATAAGCAGCGGTATAAGGATCTCAAAAATTATGTCTAGCAAATTAAACAAAAAAAAAAATAGGCTAAAATTGTTTTTACAATATTTTAAAATGACTAAAAATATCTTTATTAATAATCGCAAAAAATCTAAACTCAGTGGAAATTACTAGCCCATATGCAGTAATGTCCCTTAAATAAAAGTCTTGAATTTTGTCATTTGTACTCTTTCAGTATGTCCTGGTAGCTTTCAAAACTACATGAATGTTTTGTTTTCTCATAATTACAAAACTGTTCATTTTAATAGAGTTCATTTTTCGAAAAATCTGAAAATATGAATTTTAATAAAAGAGCAGTCTTAGTAATAAGCTCCACAAAATTAAAATATTTTATTTCATCATTAAACATTTAAATAAAATTAAAATCAGCGGTATTTTTGAACTAGAAATAAAGTTGTCATGAACAGATTTTGTTTTTAAGCGTTTTACGGTTATCACACACACACAAGAGATCGGACCTACGAATAATGATTATTCAAAAAACGCTTTGTGAATGTTCTCACTGTTTCGTTTTCAAAATATTGATAGAAAGCCTACTTTCTCTATTCTAGACGATTTTAACCATCTTTGGAAAAAGTTCTTGATTTTTTAGTTGCGCTGACTTTGTTTTGGACTTGATTATCTGGATTAAAAAGCATTAATAGAAGAACATTAGGTAATATTCCATTTTGTCAATGTACGAATTAAAATTCATATTTGGATATGTTGGAATGAAAGTGGTTATTAACTCAATGCTGAAATTTGGTTCAGGATACACCGGTTTATGTAGTTCTGAAAATAGTATTGGGTTGGTGCGCCAGGTGAAGGATCAAGGTTCATATAGTTTTTGCGTAAAATTTATACTAGAATACGAAGTAGTTGAAAGTTAAACAATAAGTTGCATCGTATTTCTGCGGCCATTTTAAAGGCAACTGGAAAGTCAGTGAACTGGGCATACTCTAACAACCAAAATTAAAAAGAGATTTCATTGATAAAATCAGATTATATATTCTAAAAGACATGTAAGCAGAAAGAGAGCATTACTTTAGAATAACCCCAGTGACCATATACATATTTGAATGCTATTGGTGTGGAAAAGTGGTACAGAAATGTATAACTAATTTATCATTCATCATAATATTTAATGTAGTAAGAACTATACCTGCAAAAAATAGTAAAATTTACCGTCACAATTATTCCGTACGGCACAATGTTATTTACTTTATTACAGCAGCAACACACGCATAATGATTTGAGGATGCTAAATACGAGTTTCTTTATTCCTTTTCGTGAGTAGAGTTCTCTCTAAAGTCATTTAAATATGCAATATAATACCCAATTTATTTTGGCGTTACCCTTTTGTTTAAAAAGTTTTTTGTAATCAAAACGGCATAAATTGAAAAATGGAGACAATTTGATATCCAGGATAATAGCGCCGAAAGCAGCGCTGCTTATTGCTGGAATAGAGATCGGCTTATCAGCAGCCTAGCAACCAATTAATGATACACAATAATTTTTAAAAATTGTTACTGGAAATATATTCAAATGAAGAATATGGAAAAGAAGGTAAGGAATAACCTAGATCAATCAATAAGTAATGAATATCAATGTAATATAATAAAAAGTAACATGTACTAATAATAGTGTTTATAAAATATAACAGTCTTATAACATAGTTTTTTAACGTAATTATATATGTATTTCTCATATAACGATTCATTTAACAATTATTAGAAATAATAATCATGTATTATGATTTTAATAGTAATTATAAAAAAGAATAATCATCGTATTAATAAAAATAAAAATAATACATTAGAATACTCAGTATTACAAATTATAAATAACAGCATAATTTATAAAATAAGTAACATAAACATGGTTATAAACAAATAACATAATAATTTATAAATAAATATGTAGTAATTATAAATAAATAGCAAAATATGTAATATGGTATAAATAAATATTAGAAAGAAACAATTATAAATAACAGATATTAGAAATGATTGTATATATAAGTAATAATTGCATTTTTTATATTACATTATTAATAAAATAATTACATATTATATTAATAAACCCAATACTTAATATCAATTACAAAAGTACTGAAAGCTTTGAAATATAAAACTTTGCACTGGAAGTTCCTTAAACAGATTTCATGGAACAAAAGAACGTAAAAAAAGGAAAGAAAAGGCATTTTTAAAACGCAAATAAAACGAAATAAACAATTTATAGTGATGTTAAAAGCACAGCACTTACATTCTTTTAAGAAAAAAATATTCCAGTACTCCTCAAATTGAAATATCCCGTATTCGAAAAGAAAGCACAAAATAAAACAGGAACAGAAACAATAGAACAACTACATGAAAAATGGTTAAATTTCTAAAAGAAATCGTCATAAAATTAATGGGGTTACCGCGGGAAAAACCAGTAAATGTTATTTCTAATATACACGTTATCCCCATGTGATCACGCATTTGCCGGAACGATAAAAATATCAAAGTACCATATTGTAATATTGTCACTCATCTTGAGTGAACATAAACAACTTGGCGCTTTATTACCCCGGATATCAAACTAGCGCCAAAACATATTATTTTATGCGGGTCATTTAAAAGAAACGGATTTTAACCGCTAAAAAGAATTTTTTTAAAAAAACTATGCAATATTTGCTGAAGCGCAGTCGTTATAGAACAGCAACATAAACAATGAAGTATTCATTTGTAAAACTTTATCGAACATGTTTCATTTCCGAATCAGTCGCATTTTCTCATGCGGTATTGACGTTCTCGAAAATTAATTTCCTGTGAGCATATATTGGTAAATTTCTTAAAACTCTATAGACTTCTTTACGAAAAGCCACGCATCCGGTTTCTTCTAAATAAATGTCTTTTGCTGCTCAAACTATTAATGAATGCAGATTAAACCAACATAATAACTCCAGGCAAAATTCAGATGTAGAATTCATTTTCAACAATTCTACTTATAAATCGAGATTACAAACAGTTATTTAGAAAAGTAATGTTTAAACGATTTATGTAAACAAATATATTTGTATATTAAATAAAAAATTTTGTTTAAACAGTATATTAAAACACCAAACGGTTTTACATATTTTTGAAACATAAGATTGATCACCAAAAGATATTTTTACTAATTCATTTTAAAAAATAATCCGATGAAGAATTCTTATAGTAACGAAAACAATAGAAGCTTAAAATTAATATATATATACTAAATATATATAATAGCCAAAAAAATTTGAAAAGCGTAATTTCATCTTAGAAATTAATAACAATATTTATAAGTTTTAATTCATATTATCAGTACAAAAAGCTTCTACCAATCTCATTATTCTCTTCTGCACTACGATTAACCATGAAATGAACTGCAATTAATATATTCGTAACAAATTAGCATGTTTCCCAATTCCTCGTCGGTATAAACCTCCTCTACCGTCTAAATTAATTACGAAAAGTTAATTAAAAGAGTTGAGTTTAAAATTTTTCCCCTTTTAATAAGCATAAACAAATCGATAAAGTACATTAGAAAGTGTTTCGAGATTGGCGTTAAATATTGCAAAAATGGCATATGAATTACTCTTTTCAACTTTGATAAGTTAATTTCATCTGATGTTTTGATTATAAAGGAAAATGTGTGTGTGTGTGTGTGTGTGGTTTTTCTCCGGCAAAACTAGAGGAATGAGGAAATTGCCTTTTGCTTTGTTTACAGTATTCATGTAATTAAAGTTCATGATGTATGCAGATGTATTAATGCGAGATTTGAATACAGATTATTTAAAAAGAGTTTTAAAAAGTAATCCAATTTGATTTTAGCACAATTAGTACGGATTTTTTAATAGCCTTAGTTTTGCTTAGCAATTAATGTCAATGCCGAAATAAAAGAACGAATTTTTTCAAAAGAGAAATATAAGAGATAAATACTCAGATTCATTGAATTTAGTATTTGTTTTGTGTTATTTTTTTTATTAATTTATTACCACAATTGTCAGTTATTTGAAGAGAGAAGAGAAACGTTTCTTTTAATTAAAAACATTATTAGCCAAAATATGAAGGAAAAAATCTTAAATTTCAGAACTTTTAAAGCTGCATAATACATGAGTTGTCATTAATATGTTTCTTATTTAAAAGACCCGTGATATGAACGAAAACCTCTGAACACTCCAAAATTCTACACTACTCCATGGAATTGAGTTTTTGTTGTGCTCAGGGGCGTTTAAAGTACACCAGACTCGTTTATTTTACAGGAAAATCTAAAACGTACGTATCGTCGTATATCGTCTATTAAGTATCATATATCGTCGATCAATTTCTTCAAAGCAAAATACCTTGCCAAAGGAGAAATATACAGCCAATAATGAAAACCGTTCCCGCGGACGTCTATCAAAGTAAAAAACAGTGTTCGGCGACATTTGAGTTGGCGATGTCTTTTCATTAGGTAAAATCGATCAACGGTATAATACATTAAGTTTAATCACCCTGTTTAAGTAAACTATATATATAAATAAACGGCATTAATTAATTTATTGTTTCGCTTAAAGCATAAAGCATTTAAGAACTTTATTATGTACTTCGAAATAATATATGATTCTTAACATAAATTATAAACCAGTGCTTTTTTTTTCTCAAAGTTTCAATATTCGTGACCCAATTTTCAATCATATTTTACATCGCGCCCCACTTATGCAATAACAATGTATTGAATTCAATAATACTATACTTTGATGCTAACACTACAATACCATTTTAACCTCTTGCCACCGGCGTATATAAACGTCTCTCTCATCCAAAGCATTAATTTCCCCGAACGTATATATACGTCGCTTTGAAGTACAATATTTTCTGTGGACTGCTATCCATAAAATTATTCCGAAGACCTTGGAATGCAACAAAAGAACCTTGACAATGCTTGCGAAGGATCTACTTATTTCAGATTATTTGCTTCTTTATTCTTCCCCTCCCCCATACATCTCACGCGCGCCTACTTGGAAAACGGTTGGCATTGGGAAACGAATCGCGTAACTTTTAATCGGCAGTTAAGGGAATAATTATAAACCGTACAAAAATTATTAAGATAAGTGCTATAATTTTTGCATATAATTTTATATATGACAATCTCATGGGATCACTGGTAGTTATTAAACTTGTACTTAGTATTGTTATAAATTAATTATAAAATACATTGTGTGTAGTACTGATATATTAATAAGGGTAATATTTCAGTATAAATTTGTGTATTACATTTTTTATTATGTCATAATGTATTTTGTGTTTACTTTCAGTAAATTAATAATTTTTTAAAATAATCTTTTCTTTTCAAGTTTTCAATATGCTCGCGCCCCCCTTGCAGAGTTGTCACGCCCCCCAAGAGGGTCGCGCGACACAGTGTGAGAAACGCTGTTACAAATTGAATGACTGAATAAATTTAATTTTGATTAAGGGCCAGCATAAAAGTTCATGCAGATAAAAAAATGCGATATTCACAGTAATAATTCACAATAATTTAGGCGTTAAAGGACAATTCTCGAACCACCGACTAGATAGAAACAACGCCGAATACGAGACAACTATAATCATTAGGTGACCAAAATCTATCCACTAGGGCAGGGATGGCGAACCAGTGGTACGCATGCCATCAATGGCACGCGACACAATATTTTGGGAGCGCCAGCATTCAAAATGGTTTGCATTTTATTTCAAAATAACAAGGTTCACTATGAGTATTTCCGCACAAACGCGGCCGGGAGCTCACTCGTTTTTTTATTTTCCTCCTTGTTACGTCGTGGACTACAGTTGCTTAGTGATGCAAAATTTGTCTATGTATAACATAGTCAATTTCGTTGAAACTACAGTAGTTTAAAGTTTATTTACGTTACATTTACTGTTACTTAACATGGTTAGTTCAGCAAAGGAACAAAAAGTGCAAGATAGTAAGTGTAACAAAGAATTTCAAATTTGTTGAATCTAGAAATATGGCATTTTTAGTAAAGGCGACGTGATGTGCGTTTTATGTTCTGGAACAGTGGTATGCAGAACATTGTCTGTAAAACGGCATTTTTAAACAAATCACAAATCCTCTTGTCAAGAAAATGAACCACAGCAAAAATAATTAATTGTTAGAAACCATTTAGCAGATGACTGCAATTCAGCATGCATTCTACTAAAAGCAACATCTTACAATCTTAATATAAGTTATTTACCATCCTATCTGCAACAACAGAAGTCACACTAATTTTACTTTAATTTAAATTGCACGTTTAACTAAAACATTTACAACTATACAGTAAAAAAGGTATTTTTTCGTAGTAAAAAACAAGTTTCGAGTTTTTAGTATTTAGTTTTATTATTTTCCCACTAATCACAAGTCAAAACTATTCGACGGCACGTGTATATCTCATTAAACATTTCTTTATATAAACAAGTAATATAAAAAAAAATTTTTTTTAAGTCAATTCCTACTTAGATCAACAAAGAAAACTTTTAATATTTAGCTACTTTTTATTAAATAGTTTCAATTAATATAAATATGTATATACATAGGACAGAATCACAGATAATTAATTTTTATTAATTATCATTAAAGTATCATATTGTCATCCAAAATAATCGTGTATATAAAATTTGAGTTCAAATGAATGCTTTAAAACTCGAGAAAAAAAAATCTTTTAAAGTTTTGACCCAAGTCGCTAAAAATAAAACTAGCGTGACTGTATCTGTAATTCTTTAAATAATTAGTTTCAGTCAAATAATTTCAATTAATTATAATTAAATTATCGTATTTTTACCCAAAACCTTGTATAGAAAATTTCAGCTTAAATCAGGGCATTAAAATGTGAGAAAAAAAACCTTTTCAAGTTTTGACACAAATCGCCAAAAGGGTCGCTAAGTCGCCAAAACTGATGCCAACGTTGCTGTATTTGTAATTCTTTAAATGATTAGTTTTAATCAATTAATTTTTATTAATTATAATTAAATTATTGCTGTGTCATCCAAAATAATCATGTATATAAAATTTCAGCTTAATTGAGCGCTTTAAAATGCATTTCATTAACGATTGAAAATTCCACCAAGATAAATATATAGAGAGATAAATATATATTCCTCTCTATATAATAGTAGAGGAATTGAAAAATGACCAGTTGATCCATAAAGGTTCGCCACCCCTGTACAGTTAATGGAGTAAAAAGCTATCATTATAATCTTACCTACCTTTGCAGAAAAGATGCTCTATTGTATGGAAATTAAATTAAAAATAATTTAAAAAATAATTTCAAACTTTTAAAATTTTTCTACAAAGAGGTTGAATTTTCGAAAAAATGGAAAAGACGTTGTTTTGGTCAGAGAACTTTAGACTCGAAACAGAATTGTTCTGCTATGATATAAATAACAAAGAAAGATGATAAATGATAAATAAGTACAGAGTACTGAATTGTACAATGTACATTGCAACATTTCATAATACTAGATCTCCCCGCATCATCGAATCAATCCAATCTGTGCCTTTTTCTACCTTCCGTTTTATCATGCACTGCAATTTCAACAGTATAATTTGTTTGTTTTTTAAAAAATAATACTAAAGAAGTTGTTAAATGTACCTAATGTTTTTTTCTTGTAAATGTTTAGTAGGTCTCCTATCGTTGCAATAATTTTTAAAAAGTACTAAAATACATGTTTCTATTTAACAAAAAGTAATTTTGAGAGACTTTGTACCATAAGAATGCTCAAATACCTAAACTTCACTCCCCCTGTAGTAGTAAAAAACATAAATATGAATTGTTTATTTCATTGTTTTTCCCCTTCATCTAAATACCACTGAACATCTTACCCAAAAAGGTAAGTTTTGAAATTCTGGAAAAAAAATCTTCCCCCTCCCCCTACTAATCACACTAGATTTTTTTGGGGCCATTTTGGTTTAACGTACATTCCTTTTCGTTATTCCATAGTATAGCATTTGATAAAATTGATTTCGAATCCACGATCTTCACGCCTCTAGTCTCTTTACTACATTATAAAATAGGTAACCATTTGGTTGGTTTTCTGGTGTAAGTGTTAAGAAATGCAATGGAGTTATTATTCGACACTTTCTTTTTACTTTTTTCTCATTACAGTTTGTGGCCGCGGTAGCCTAGTTCTTAATATCAAGGATTCGTGGCTAGCGAGTCTTGAGTTCGAGCCTAGAGCCGCTGAAGACCAGCCGTATAGAGCTGCTAAAGCGCGATACTCAACCTGCGGCTCACCGAGACTTTTTAAGTGGCCCAGTCATGACCCACTGCTCTGAGAAATTTACTTATTTAAGAACATTGTATTGAAAATTTGGTGGGAAATTCTTTATCAAGAAATTAGATGTATCAATTTTGCTCTTTGGTGTCGATGTCGTACGGGTACGAATTGATATTCTTTTTTCTATTTGGAGGGGTTACGTTTAATGATAACAGACAGCAGTAGTAAGTAGCGACAATTTTATGGATGGAACTAATTTTTAACTATCCTTTCATATCGAGCAAACAAAAAATATTCGAAGGAAATATATAGTTTCAAGACGATTGGGAGGTTGACTATTTTGTAGTGAAAACCAAAATGGATCAGTAATTGTTTGATTTGTCACGAAAATGCTGTATTTAAAAAATACCAATAAACAGGAATCAATCAATGACACTTTTCCTCTAAGATCTCTTTCAAGAGATGATAAATCGGCTTTCTTGAATAATCTTTGCAACATCAACAAAGTGTTTTGTCAGTGGTAATATCACAGCGGTAACAAAGACATCTAATGAAGTTTCTTATATTATTCGTAATCATATGAAACCACATTTACAGATGCAGAAGTTGTGAAGGGCTGTTTCTTAAATGCTTCTAATTTAGTATTTGTGACAAAAATAAAATTATAAAAAGTAATGATTAAAAAAGCAAAACAGACGTTAAATTTTTAATCAATTTTCCACATTTTAAATTTCTAATGTTATCTTGGTCTTAAATCCTTTCTCCCCCTCCTCCATTTATGCTCATATTGCGGCCCGCGTGAAATAACTAACACATGTATGCGGCTTGCGTAAAGTAGCTGACATATGTATGCGGCCCTGCAGAAAAAGGTTGAGTACCCCTGGGCTAAAGCATGTTAGACCTATCGAGGCTGGTGGTGTGGAAGTTCGGAGAGGGGTTGCCGCTCAGGTGTTGCCTTCGTTACTTGACCATGATTCAAAATTATAAGGTCCATCGCCAATAGCCCTCGTGCAGCTTTTTAGTGCGACGTAACTATAACTCACATTCTCATTGGAGTTCATTTTATAAGATTAGTCTGTTTTGTTTTGTTTTTTCTGAAAAATATAAACGAGCACTTAAGTATTACAATGATCAAGTAAATTATCAGCTAAAATTATTTAATTATCGACCGAATTGCAAAAAAAAACCCACCCAAAATATAGGAGCCTAGTAGTACTGAAACAAATCCTTTTAAAACTGAGCACCAACTCTCTCTCTCTTTAACTTAAGAAAAAGCAATAGAAACCGGTCGTTAAAACCTAAAATATATCTTCCTCAGCAAGAACAAACTTCCGAAAAGTTGGAGAAAAGTTCAGCAGAGCAGATATTAGAAGAAAGTATCCACTCAAGAAATAACTCGCGAATCAAATATTATAACAACTATTTTTCACAATTCAAGTGCCTGGCTGGCACGTTCTTCACATATTTTATTCGTTTGTTTCCAATTTGCAGCTGAAAGCTCGAGAGAAAGATCGAAGGTTGCAGTGCAAGGAAGTTCATTTCCACAAACTTCATCAATCACCTTTAGAGACAACTAAATCCATTAGGGGAGTTCGGCTTACAAGCTTTTTCGATCACTCCAAATGCACTGACCACGGAGTGAGTGGGACTTTATTTCGAGAGTTCGCGACTCTGATTGCCCTTGATAAATAGGTTGAAGTGTTTTAATTTAAAAACAGTTCCTGATTTTGATGGAGAGGTACACAATTATTCTACAGATTGAATGCTATGTGAGGAATTTCTAAGCCTAATTCCCAGGAATGTTGGAAAATGTTGAATGCGTTTCCACCCCTAAATTAGCTAAGTACTCAGTTAAGCTAAAGAGATATATGAGAAAAATAGTGGTTTTTAAGAATATATTCTTATAAAAATTGAATGGATTTTCAATGATTTCTTAAAATTTTTACTTAAAAATATACCACTACCTACTAAAAATTTTAAAAAATCGTATAATCCGGAGTAAAAATAATGCGGGCTCCTATACTTTTAAGCTACAATTATTAAATTTTAGCTATATTAGCTGTTATATATATTAGATATATTTATTTCGAGAGTTTGCGATTCGGATTGCCCTTCATAAATAGATTGAAGTGTTTTAATTTCAAAACCGTTCATGATTTTGATGGAAAACAATGTTAAAAATGTTCAATGTATTCCCCCAAGTTTTCTAAGTATCCCATCAAATTAAATAGATATTTTATGAGAAAAACAGGTTTTAAGAACATATTTTTTAAACTTAATTGGATTTTCAATGATTTCTTAAATATGCAACACCTTAAATTTTACCAACCACTAGAATTTTTGAAATGCATAACTCGGAAGTCGGTTTATCCATGCTTTACGAAAACAGAAGGGAGAAATTTTAAGAAAATACGCCGATAATTATTTCAAATGGTTGTAACTCTGAAAATAATGTGAATTTTTCAAAAATCATAGTTGAGCCTCTGTACAGAGGTCTAAGCTATATACAAGCAAAATATTAATACAATAGAAGCGTTTTTTACAAAAGGGGAACATTTGGAAAAAAGGTTATTCTAAGTTAATTTTTTGCCAAAATATTGTATTTAAATAATTTGTTTTGTCATAATGTCCTTAAAACAATTGCATACATGTAGTCTAATCTAAGTGACACTAAATATCATCAAAGTTATCTATTTATGTGCTTTTTTAAAATCATGGTTCCAAACGTAGTCAGATACCTTAATCAATAAACCATTTGTTTTATGTACTATACGTAAAAAATAAATATCTGTTTCGTAAAATTACTTAGACCGTTAAGATACTGTCGTAACATGTACATCTGAAATATTGTTACTTAAATACAGATCATAGCTAACAGTAATATTTATTAAATAAAAATAGAAATTCAATCAAACGGTGGCAGCACAATACCAAACTTTCTATCCTAACTTTTCTTCTAATCGTAAACAAAAACCATAAATCTTGACGCTTAAACGAATTTTTGAACACTATAAAAAAGCAGTTGAATTAACATGAACGTTTGCCGAAAATACCTCGAATACTTTTCTTATTGTAATAAACTGTTTTCAAATATTTTGACTGAGCTTAACTGGCATAAATAATCTTTTTGTTATCAAAGTATGTAAAGTGGTTCTTTTTTTTTAATCCGTGATAGGTGAATCGTGATTGTGAATAAACTAAATTACCTTGTTGTTTAGTCGTTAAAAGATTGTTATACTCATTTCAGAAAATAAAGCCATGTCAAAAGAAAATAAAGATCATATCAAATTTCTCTCTTAATGTCTACAGAAGCCATATAATACCCAAAAGATAAAAAAAATGTTTCTCTCAGTAAATATCGTTTGGCTTTTTAAATAAGTTTTAAATTTTTTTTTAAATACAACAATAACTTTAAGAAACGAAAAAAATGCTCAGTGTTTTGATCAATCACACGTTTCTTGAACATCAACTAAAATTTTCCAGTTAAAAACTGTGTAAAATTTATTTAAATGTACTTCACACAAAATGCTTTCATGTCTTAAAGTATACCCAAGACTTTACATATGATAACAGAGAGTTAATAATGCACAATTTCTCACCACCGATTGGTATCTAATAAAGGAAAATCTATTATTGTGACCTATTACGAGGGTAACTCTGAAATTTTTGAGATAATCCTAAGTTTTTAAAGTTATACTTACAAAATTTAGGAGCGTTCAAAGAGGTCTCATCCAGCATCAATGCACTTTTGTAGACGAATTTTTCGCAGATTAAATGCCTGAAACCATTCATTTCTTTTAATCGATGAGAAAAATGTATTTATAACCACATCAATCCTTCTTCTGAATAAAAACGACGTCCACATAAGTTCTTTTTTAGATTAAAAAAATAACTAAAAGTCACAAATAGCTAGATCTGGAGAATAAGGTGGATGTTTTATCACTTTAATTTGTTTTTGTTTAAGAAAGTTGATTGTTAATCCGGCTGTATGGGGAGATGCATTGTCATGGTAAAGCCTTAATCCCCAAACATTTTCTTGGAGAATTTCTTAAAGACATTTAGTGGTATACCAGTTTGCTGTTACTGTCTTCTGTCCTACCAATTTGATGGCTTTGACCAATCCCGTACTTCTGAAGAAAACGGCATACACTACTTTTTCATTGCTCGTTGTCTTTTCACCATTGTCGACGTGGGATCATCTTCAAAGACCCATACTTTGCTTTCTTGAAGTGATGGAACATAAAAAAAAATGTACTTTTCATCACCCGTTACAATTTTAGAAATGATACGGTGATCACCATCATTTACCAATTTAAGGATTTCTTTACTGATTCTGGCATATTCCTCTTTTTAGTACTCAGTTAAGTTATGGGCAACCCAACGGCAAACTTTTTTTCATATGCAATTCTTCCTGAATAATTTTGTGTATGGCTGCGGATCCAATGTTAAGTACCTTCTATATCATTTGAGGTACAGCGGTTATCATCCATTAACATTTTTCGATGAGATACATTTCGGATTACTGCCGACCGTGGCCTTCCTGTGTGCTCTTTTATCCTGAAGAGAATTTCGACAACAGCAAAACTCTTTTAAACTATCTGACACAAAGCATGCATGGATATTCATACCCAAATTCTAATTGGTCGTTGAAAGGATTCTTCTTGAATTCAATCCCCTTTAAAATTATAGAAAATCATAGCACGAAAATTTTTCCCGCTTCAACTCATTTTCTCGTCTGTCAAAAATTTATTCAGTGCTAAACAACTTGAAGCAAGTCGAAAAATGTCTGCTGTGTTAAAATACTAG
>BMAV01018519.1:0-14250 GCA_019973955.1 Trichonephila inaurata madagascariensis
GAATTTAAAAGAAAAAATAAGTTTGGGTTTGATTTGGCCGGTTTTTTTAAAAAATTTTGGAAAATTGGTTTCCCGCCAAAAAAGGTCGGTTTTTTTAAGAAGGTGTTTTATTTAAAAAGTTACAAATTTCGAAACGGAGACCAATTTAGATTCCTGGTCAAATTTCGAGTGAAATGGCCCCCTTTGGGGAAGTTTCAGGGAAAAAAATTTTGGTGGGTTGTCACCAAACAGACTATTGAAAGAGGGAGAATTTCAAAAAACATTGCACCTTTTTAATTAATTGGGAATTTCAACAAGCGTCATACATATTTGTGTTTAGGGTTTAATTCCTAAGAAAACTAAATAGGTGAGAATTGGTTTTTTAAAACGTGTAAGTTGGCTTTCCAGCCAAAAGGCCGGGTTTTTCCCAAAAAGGTGTTTCTTTTTAAAAAATTACAGGATTTTTTGAAACGAAAACCAGATTTAGATTCCCGGTCAAATTTCAGTGAAATTGCCTTTTTGGGAAGTTTCTAGGGGGAAAAAAAAACAGTGGTAGGTATTTTACTGAAACAGACTATTTAAATGGGGACGAATTTCAAAAAAAAGTTGGGAAAAACTTTTTTAATATAGAATTTTGACATGCGTCATAATATTCGTAAACAGGGTTGAAATCTTGCAAGGAAAACTAATTTGTTAGAATTTTTTTTTTAAAATCGTCGGAAAAATTGGCTTCCAGCCCCAAAAGGGCGGTTTTTCAAGAAGGTGTTTTTTTAAAAAAGTTACAGGATTTCGAAACGGAGACCGATTTAGATTCCTGGTCAAATTTCGAGTAAATGGGCCATTTGGTAAGTTCAGGGTAAAAAATAGTGGTGGGTATGTCACTGAAACAGACTATTGAAAGAGGGACGAATTTCAAAGAAACAGTTGGCATACTTTTGAACTGTTTTGAATTTCGACATGCGTCATACATATTCGTGATCAGCGTTGAATTCTATCAAGAAAAACTAAGGGTTGGTGGAAATTTGGCCGGTTTTTTAAAATTAGTCGGAAAGTTGGCTTTCCAGCCAAATAGGTCGGTTTTTTCAAGAAGGTGTTTCATTTTTAAAAAAAAGTTACAGAATTTTCGTGAAACGGAGACCAGATTTAGATTCCTGGTCAAATTTCGAGTGAAATGGCCACTTTGGTAAGTTTCTAGGGTAAAAAAAAAATTACTGGTGGGTATGTCACTGAAACAGACTATTGAAAGAGGGTACGAATTTCAAACAAACAGTTGGGCATAACTTTTGAATTAATTGGAATTTCAACAAGCGTCATACATATTTGTGATCAGCGTTGAATTCTCTGCAAGAAAAACTAAACTAGGTGAGAATTGGCATTTTTTAAAATCGGTCGATAAGTTGGCTTTCCAGCCAAAAGGTCGGTTTTTCCAAGAAGGTGTTTCATTTTTAAAAAAGTTACAGGACTTTCGTGAAACGAAGACCAGATTTAGATTCCTGGTCAAATTTCGAGTGAAATGTGCCACTTTGGTAAGTTTCTAGGGTAAAAAAAAATCAGTGGTAGGTATTTCACTGAAACAGACTATTGAAAGTGGGGACGAATTTCAAAGAAACAGTTGGGAATAACTTTTGAACTACTCAGAATTTTGACATGCGTCATACATATTCGTAATCAGCGTTGAAATCTATGCAAGGAAAACTAAGTTTGGTTAGATTTGGCCGGTTTTTAAAATCAGTCGGAAAGTTGGCTATCCAGCCAAATAGGTCGGTTTTTCCAAGAAGGCGTTTCATTTTTAAAAAGAAGTTACAGGACTTTCGTGAAACGGAGACCAGATTTAGATTCCTGGTCAAATTTCGAGTGAAATGTGCCCGCTGGTAAGTTCAGGGGTAAAATCAGTGGTAGGTATGTCACTGCAAACACACTATTGAAAGTGGGGACGGGTAACACTCTGCAAGAAAAAACTAAATTAGGTGAAATTGGCAGTTTTTAAAATCGGTCGGTAAGTTGGCTTTACAGCCAAATAGGTCGGTTTTCAAAGGAAGGTGTTTCATTTAAAAAAAAAAAGTTACAGGACTTTCATTGAAACGGGGAGACCAGATTTAATTCTGGTCAAATTTCGAGTGAAATGGATCACTTTGAGAAGGTAAAGTTTCTAGGGGTAAAAAAAGAAATACTGCTAGATGTCACTTAAAACAGACTATTGAAGGGGATTTCAAAGAAACATTTGGGCATAACTTTTGAACTGGTGGAATTTCAACAAGCGCCATAAATATTTGTGATCAGCGTTGAATTCTGTGCGAGAAAAACGAAGTTTAGTAAGATTTGGAATATAACAAAAAATTGACCCAAACGGCGGATAAGAGAAATACGTTGCAATTAAGCCCATTTGAAAAGAGAGGAACGCTTCAAAAAGGGATAATACCGCAATTAATTTTATTTACTTTTTGTTCGGTGCTTTTATGATACTTGTCATAAATGCATTACCAAAGAGTAATAACTCGAGTTCTACTAATCACAGGGTAATATTTTAAGTGTCTTTGGGTTTTGGGAAAGGCTTATTCGATTGATACCCACGTTTTTTAAAAATTCGTCGATATGTTGGATTTCAGAAAATAGTTCAGTTTTTCAAGGTGTTTCATTTTTGAAAAAAGTTGCAAGAATTTCGTGAAATGGAGACCAGAATAAAATTCTTAGTCAAATTCCGAGGTGCAATGGGTCACTTTATTGGTAAGTTTCTAGGGTAAAATTGTGGTGGGTATGTCACTGAAACAGAGTATTAAAAAGAGGGACGAATTTCGAAGAAACAGTTGGGCATACTTTTGAACTGCTCAGAATTTCTGACATACCACGTCATACATATTCGTCAGCGTTGAATTCTATACAAAGAAAAACTAGGATTTGGTTAGATTTGGCCGGTTTTAAGTGTAGTCGGAAAGTTGGCTTTCCAGCCAAATAGGTCGGTTTTCAGAGAAGGTGTTTCATTTTTTTTAAAAATGTTACAGAGTTTCATGAAACGCAGACCAGATTTGAATTCCCTGTGGTCAATTTCGAGTTAATGGGCCACTTTGGTAGAAAGTTTCTAGGTAAAAAAAATTACTGGTGGGTATGTCACTGAAACAGACTATTGAAAGAGGTACGAATTTCAAACAAACAGTTGGGCATAACTTTGAATTATTGGAATTTCAACAAGCGTCATACATATTTGTGATCAGCGTTGAATTCTCACTGCAAGAAAAACTAAACTAGGTGAGGAAATTGGCCTTTTTTAAATCGGTCGATAAGTTGGCTTTCAACCAAAAAGGTCCTTTCCAAGAAGGTGTTTCATTTTAAAAACAGTTACAGGACTTTTCATGAAACGGAGACCAATTGGAATTCCTGGTCAAATTTCGAGTGAAATGGGCCCAGGAAGTTTCTAGAATTATAGTGGTGGGTATGTACTGAAACAGACTATTGAAAAGAGGGGACGAATTTCAGAAGAAACAGTTAGGCATACTTTTTGAACTGCTCAGAACTTCGACATGCGTCATACATATTCGTGACGCTTTGAATTCTATGCAAGAAAAACTAGAGTTTAGTTAAATTTGGCCGGTTTTTAAAATCAGTCGGAAGGATTGGCTTTCCAATAAATAGTCAGTTTTCAAGAAGGTGTTCATTTTTAAAAAAAAGTTACAGAATTTTCGTGAAACGGAGACCGTTGAATTCTGGTCAAATTTCAAGTGAAATGTGCCACTGGTAAGTTTCTAGGTAAAAAAATCAGTGGTAGGTATGTCACTGAAACAGACTATTGAAAGAAGGGTACGGAGAATTTCAAAGAAACAATGAGCATAACACGTTTGAAATAATAATTAGAATTTCGACATGCGTCATACATATTCGTATTGATCAGCGTTGAATTCTCTGCAAGAAAAACTAAATTAGGTGAGAGTGGCCAGTTTTTAAAATCGGTCAGTAAGTTGGCTTTCCAACCAAATAGGTCAGTTTTCAAGAAGGTGTTTTATTTAAAAAAGTTACAAAACTTTCGTGTGAAACGGAGACCAGATTTAGATTCCTGGTCAAATTTCGAGTGAAAATGTGCACTGGTAAGTTTCTAAATTAAAGTAGTTATTGGGTATGTCACTGAAACAATGGGCTATTGAAGAGATTTGCAGTTTCAAAAGAAACAGTTAGGCATAACTTTTGAACTACTCAGAATTTTGACATGCGTCATACATATTCGTGATCAGCGTTGAATTCTCTGCAAGAAAAACTAAATTAGGTGAGAATTGGCCAGTTTTTAAAATCGAGTCAGTAAGTTGGCTTTCCAGCCAAATAGGTCAGTTTTCAAGAAGGTGTTTTATTTAAAAAAAAGTTACAGGACTTTCGTGAAACGGAGACCAGATTTAGATTCCTGGTCAAATTTCGAGTGAAATGGGTCACTTTGGTAAGTTTCTAGGGTAAAAAAAAATAGTGGTGGGTATGTCACTTAAAGAGACTATTGAAAGAGGGGACGAATTTCAAAGGAACATTTGGGCATAACTTTTGAACTAATTGGAATTTCAACAAGCGCCATAAATATTTGTGATCAGCGTTGAATTCTGTGCGAGAAAAACGAAGTTTGGTAAGAATTGGAGGATGACAAAAAATTGACCCAAACGGCGGATAAGAGAAATACGTTGCAATTAAGCCCATTTGAAAGAGGAACGCTTCAAAAAGGATAATACCGCAATTAATTTTATTTACTTTTTTGTTCGGTGCTTTTATGATACTTGTTATAGAAATGCATTACCAAAGAGCAATAACTCGAGTTCTACTAATCACAGGGTAATATTTTAAGTGTTTTTGGATTTGGGAATAGCTCCCCGTTCGATTGACACCCGTTTTTTTAAAATTCGTCGATATGTTGGATTTCAAGCCAAATAGTTCGGTTTTTTCAAGGTGTTTCATTTTTAGAAAAAAGTTACAGGAATTTCGTGAAATGGAGACCAGAATTAAATTCTTGGTCAAATTCCGAGTGCAATGGGTCACTTTGGTAAGTTTCTAGGGTAAAAAAAAATAGTGGTGGGTATGTCACTTAAAGAGACTATTGAAAGAGGGGACGAATTTCAAAGGAACATTTGGGCATAACATTTGAACTAATTGGAATTTCAACAAGCGCCATAAATATTTGTGATCAGCGTTGAATTCTGTGCGAGAAAAACGAAGTTTGGTAAGAATTGGAGGATGACAAAAAATTGACCCAAACGGCGGATAAGAGAAATACGTTGCAATTAAGCCCATTTGAAAGAGGAACGCTTCAAAAAGGATAATACCGCAATTAATTTTATTTACTTTTTTGTTCGGTGCTTTTATGATACTTGTTATAGAAATGCATTACCAAAGAGCAATAACTCGAGTTCTACTAATCACAGGGTAATATTTTAAGTGTTTTTGGATTTGGGAATAGCTCCCCGTTCGATTGACACCCGTTTTTTTAAAATTCGTCGATATGTTGGCTTTCAAGCCAAATAGTTCGGTTTTTTCAAGGTGTTTCATTTTTAAAAAAAAGTTACAGGAATTTCGTGAAATGGAGACCAGATTTAGATTCCTGGTCAAATTTCGAGTGAAATGTGCCACTTTGGTAAGTTTCTAGGGTAAAAAAATCAGTGGTAGGTATGTCACTGAAACAGACTATTGAAAGAGGGTACGAATTTCAAAGAAACAGTTGGGCATAACGTTTGAAATAATTAGAATTTCGACATGCGTCATACATATTCGTGATCAGCGTTGAATTCTCTGCAAGAAAAACTAAATTAGGTGAGAATTGGCCAGTTTTTTAAAATCGGTCGGTAAGTTGGCTTTCCAGCCAAATAGGTCGGTTTTTCCAAGAAGGTGTTTCATTTAAAAAAAGTTACAGGACTTTTCGAAACGGAGACCAGATTTAGATTCCTGGTCAAATTTCGAGTGAAATGGGTCACTTTGGTGAGTTTCTATGGTAAAAAATAGTGTTGGGTATGTCACTTAAACAGACTATTGAAGAGGGTGTGACGTCTCTCGCGTCCTTCTGCTAGCTGCATAACTCCTATGTTCTTTGACGGCCACGATTAATGACAAAAACTTTTCAACTAATACCAAGAAGAAACGGATCAAATATGTCAATGAGATATACTTTAAAGGATAGAAGCTTTGATGATAAGATAGCGCGACAGGGTTAAAAGATAGCAGTGTGGAATCTTGCAGATCAAGAGTTAGCAGTCGATAGTTTTTGGAAGGAATAGGGAATCCTATATAAAAGTTGGAATCGTCGTATATAAAAGTGAATTTATAGATATCTCTCTTTTAGGTGAAGGAAGGAGATCTGCAAAAAAGGTAACATTTGATATAGGTAGTTAGTTGAATCAGTTATTTATCATAATTAAGATTAAAGGATCTAGTTGCGTGATCTGAAGCTTAAATACAAAGGTTTAATTGGGTGTTAACTCTCACTTTTAAATAAGTTGTCAATTAGAATTAAGAAACCAATATAAGTTATTCTTAATAAAAGTTGTATAGAACTACTATGTCTCATCATTTTGACCGTCCCACACTCTAACACGCGGAACCGGAACGACATAGTCATCACAGGATGGCTATGCAATAGCACTGAACGTGTATAATTCTGGGTTGGGTAATGTGGAATGGAAGTACTTTATTCTACCACCTGAAATGTACTTTTCAGGGTCGAAGAACATTGCAGAGTTTATCAGTCTATTGAGAATAACATACAGTTACTTGAAATCCCAAGTAATCTGTCGTAATGCTTACTTAAAAAGAATCATCTCAGGGAAGGGGCGCTCAAGATTGGTATTCGATATTTGGTTCGTTGTTAGTGCAAAATGCAGCCACAGTTTCCTTTGCTCAAGGAGGCTTTAGAATTAGCGAAAGCTTTTCCCACCAGTCAAAAATAAGAAAAGAATTGCAAACACAATTCTACGCGTCCCAACAGGGGAGAAATCAGGAACCATCTGATTTTTATTGTATCCAATTATTAAAATAGAGAAGTTTAGAATTAGGAATGTCCCAAGCAGAGTTGAGTGGATCATATTTTTAGAGTTCGACTCGAACCACGAATCCAAGATTATGTGGAAGTGAAATCCACAAAACACGATACACAACTTTTAGAAGTCTTAGCTTCATCTGAAGAGATATTCTTGCAAATTAAAAGGGGTTATCAGAGACGATAATATAGAAAAGACGAGGTCAAAATGCGCATCGGATGCCTAATTTTAATGCTAATGGTAGAAACTGGAGAATTCTGAAATAGGAAGTAGACCAAAATAACGTGAGAAATGAATTTTTACGAATAGCCGTCAAAGTAATAGAGAGGGGTTCGAGAGGAATAGATTTCAGAATATTGATCAGAGATTCAACAACGGGGTTACTCATTTCGAAATAGGCGAAATGATAATTTAATAGAGGGACCGTAGAAATAGGGGTTCGAGTGAAAATTCAATCGAGGCGATAGGACGCAAAGGGGACGATTAAATACTTTTAAAAAGGTTAAAAGATCAACCTCAAGGGGGTGTCGACAAGAGAGACAATTAGACTTTTCTCCATTATGTATATATCACCCGTAGAACTTCCACACGTTCCTATTTTATTAAATAACACATTTTTGAAAGCGCTATGGGACACGGAGCAGATAAATCATTACTATATCGGAAAGTATATAGAAAATATTTTTTCTATAAGCAAATTAAAAATCATGAGCCGGAAGTAATAACAGCACAGGGTGCGAGAAATGTATGGGGATCGTAAATTGAATATTCGCATCAGACAATTCGAAAGAAAGAAGTAGACCATTCCTTGTACTGACAGATTTAGAATACCCATGTATTCTAGGTATCATTCATAAGTGGGTCAGAATCGTATTAGATTTTGATCAGAAATCGTTGAAAATTCAAAAATTCACTGGTTGAAGATAATAAAGTAAATAAAGGGAATTTACACGTTAATGGGTCAGAAATATGAAGTTAAATATGGTGGCTAATGTTTTACCGAAAAGCATGGGAAAATTATAGTGGTGATAAAATTAATTGTACCGTAATCAGGATTTGAGTACTTACTTCGCGGGAACAATTAATAACAGAACAGAAAAATGACCCAGAATTAGGTCATATCATAGATATTTAGAAACCCGGAAGATAACTCGATTGTACAACGATATGTGAGAATTGGTCCCGATTTCCACGTTTAATTGAAGGATTGTTATTTTATGCAGAAACACACCAACGTCATTAGGTGAAAATGCGTGTATACATTCCAAAATCTTTAAGGAATATTAAAATAATGAGAGAATTTCCTGACAAGCCAATTGCTGGACACTTAGGCAGATTTAAAACGTATCATAAAATTCAGGACGTTTGTTATTTCCCGTACATGAGAAAATTCATTGATCAATATGTCTCTACATGCCATATGTGCCAAGTTAATAACTATAAAACGCGTTACCAGCTGGTCGATTAAATCAATTATATCGAATTATCCGAATGAGATAGTGACGTTAGATTTATTAGGCCCGTATCCTATATCGAGAATAAGACGTAACCGCTATATTTTAGTAATAACCGATCATTTCAGCAAATGGGCTGAAATTATACCTCTTAAAAGGCCTCATCTCGTATAATAGCGGATATTTTTTTTGATAACTTTATATCGCGTTATGGAGCTCCAATAAAATTAATAAGTGATAATGGTCCCCAATTTATATCCGAGATTTTTGAGCACTTAAGTGAAAGATTAGGCATAAGGCATGTGAAGCTGTTGCATATCGACCACAAGCAAATCGGACTGAAAGAGTTAATCGAGATATAGTGCAAATGATTGCAAATTATGTTAATGATCAACACGATACTTGGGATCAATTCTTACGTGAGTTTGCTTACGCTATTCGTACGGCGGTGAATGAAACAACGGGAAAAACACCGGCTGAATTATTTTAGGTCGAAATTGATTACACCATTTCAAAAACTAGTTATGATATCGGAAAGTTCAAAATTCAAAATTCAAAATATAGAGAAAAGCTTTAAGGAAGCTAGACTAAGTACGAAAATTAAACAGGAAAGGTGGGAAAAATATTATAATAGACGTAGAAAAGACATAAAAATAAAGGTAAATGATTGGGTCTTATTAGAAACACACCCTGTAAGTTCAGCAGCTAACAAAGTATGTGCTAAATTTAAACAAAAATTTGAGGGACCTTATAGAGTCTTAGAAGTTAAGAATTATAATAATATTGTAATATGGAAATCAGGAAAAAGATTAACAGTTAACGTAGATCAAATAAGAATATATCGTCATAGGAAATGTGACGAGGTCGAATTAGGAACAGGTATCCCAAATAGTATAAGATCAAGTCAGGAAACTCGTACTTCGGAAAAAGTACATCAAAGATTAAATGAGTCACAATATGGGAAAGAAAAAATCTGCGGTGAAACGTAAGTTAGAGGCAAAAGGGATTGGTAACCAATCAAATCAATATAAAAATACAGAGAGGACCCATAAAAACAAATCACTGGTCAGATCACTTCCTAGTTCATTTGGGAATGAAAATAAAAGCAAAAGGATAAGGAATAATAGGGGTATTAAAAGATCCAGGTTGTCAGGGGCAAGTGGACCACAAAGAAAGTGAAAGCAGAAAGGGGAACCAATAATATTAATAAAAGAACGTTGTCATCCAGTACTATTTCTAGAGATAGAAAAAAGAGCAGAAGAGAATCAACTGAAGTTCCATATGAAAAGAATTATAATCTAAGGCCACGAAGGAGAACAGAAAAAGAACCCCGACCAGCCAAGGAGACAACATGGAAGTCAAGGAAAGGACGACAAGGAGATTACAAGCCCTACAACAAGCAAAACAAGAAATTCCAGTACAACCGAGGAAAGAAGAGTGGTAGCACCTCATCGTTGGATGTTATGGTTGGAGAACCCATATAAAAATCAGGTTGTATTGTTTCATTTTTATGATCTTCCAACAGAGTGGTCGGAAAAATTATTGCAAGAAGGAAGTCTCAGGCGGTGCTTAAAAAAGTTTATAAGCCAAGTCAAACACTACAATGAGTGTTTTATTTAATTTTAAGGAACTTTTGACTTGTTAAAATTTTTTTTCTGGAGAGAAAACATTTGTGTCACACATTTTGTTTTGCTTCGATATATGACTTCGTGAGATGCGAAATTCCTTTGGTTATTTGTTATAATAGTTTATTGAAAAATGTTTGTAATTGTATAATAATATTGTATATATATATGTTGTTGTATTGTTACGTATTATGAGGCAATTTCTAGGGAAACGCGGCGTAAGTCAGGGCACTAACAATGGCATAATAACGGCGCAGCGCGGCTCATTGGGGATTTTTGGAACCAGATGTGGGGATGAGTGAAAAGAGGTATTGTGTGGTATATAAAATAATATATAATAATTGTGAAATTGATTGATATTATTATGGAAATAGAGACTCAAAAAGTTTTCATTTCAGGAAGAACTGACCCTGAAAATCCTGAAAATTATGAAAATTATAGCTTCCCGTAGAAGGGAGCAGAAGTTTCCAGCTCGCATATGCAGTGTTAGATGCAAAGATTGGAGGTCTGCGCGCAGAATATTTTTAGAAAATTTAAGTGTATAGTTATTTTTAAGTAATTGGATGTTAAAAGTGAGAGTGGGCATAGAACAGTAATTATTAATGTTGGCCTAGTTATTGGAAGTAAAATTTATTGTCACTTGAATATTAAAAATTTATTCTAAGATGAGTAATAAAATTAAGTCAAGATAAATATTGGAAATTATAAAAAGTTAAAATGAGGATTTAAGATTAAAATTTAAATAAAACTCAGAAAATTTAGAAATAGAGATTTAGACACGTAATTTATTAAGGGCATTGAGAACCTTTAAATAAATCACGCGTTTTCTTCTTGGAGGGTTGTGACGTCTCTCGCGTCCTTCTGCTAACATAACTCCTATGTTCTTTGACGGCCACGATTGTGGCAAAAGCACTTGGCAATACCAAGAAGAGAAACGGATCAAATATGTAAATGAAAAGGATATACTTTAAAAGGATAGAAGATTTGATGATAGATATAGCGCGACAAGTTTAAAGATAGCTTGGTTGGAATCTTGCAGATCAAGAGTTAGCAGTCCGATAGTTTTGGAAGATAGAAGTCCTATATAAAAAGTTGGAATCGTCGTATATAAAAGTGAATTTATAGATATCTCTCTTTGGAGTGAAGGAAGGAGATCTGCAAAAAGGTAATATTTGATATAGGTAGTTAGTTGAATTGGATTATTTATCATAATTAAGATTAAGGATCTAGTTGCGTGATCTGACTTAATCTAGGTTTAGTGGGTGTTAACTCTCTCACTTTAAATAAAGTTGTCAAATTAGGAGTAAGTAATATAAGTTATTCTTAATAAAAGTTGTGTGACAATGTGTACATTAAGAACTACTATGTCTCATCATTTTGATAATCCCACCTCTAGCTTACGCGGAACCGGAACGGCTTTTATAGTCATCACAAGGATAGCTATGTCGCAAGAAGACTTTAATTTCAAAAAGGCTTTATTTGGGCATAAATTTTGAACTAATTTGAATTTCAACAAGCGCCATAAATATTTGTGATCAGCGTTCAATTCTGTGCGAAAAACGAGAAGTTTGGTAGATGGGGGATGACAAAAAAATTTACAAACGGCGGATAAAAAATCGTTGCAATTAAGCCCATTTGAAAAAGGAACGCTTCAAAAAAGGGTAATACCGCAATTAATTTTTTTTTTACTTTTTTTTCTCTTTTTTGATTTTATAGAAATGCATTACCAAGAGCAATAACTCGAGCTCTACAATCACAGGGTTTTAAAATTTTAAGTGTCTTTTTTTAAAAAGGGTCCCCCTTGATTGACACCGTTTTTAAAATTCGTCGATATGTTTCTTTTTAAGCCAAATAGTTCAATTTTTTTAATGTGTTTCATTTTAAAAAATTACAGGTTTTTGTGAAATGGGCCAAATTAAATTCTTTGGGCAAATTCCGGGGGTGCAATGGGTCATTTGTTAAGTTTCAGGGTAAAAAAAAAAGTGGTGGGTAGTTACGAAAAAAAAGTTTTAAAAAGGGACGAATTTCAAAGATACAGGGGGATAACTTTTTTAAAAAAATTAGATTTTTAAATGCGTCATACATATTCGTGATCAGCGTTGAATTCTATGCAAGAAAAACTAAAGGGGGAAATTGGCCAGTTTTTAAATCGGTCGGGAAAATTGGCTTTCCAGCCAAATAGGTGTTTTCAAGAAGGTGTTTCATTTAAAAAAATTACAGGACTTTCGGGGAAAAGGAGACCAGATTTGGGTTTCCCGGTCAAATTTCGAGGAAAATGGGGCCCCTTTGGTAAGTTTCTAGGGGAAAAAAAAAAGTGGTGGGAGCACTGAAACAGAGTATTGAAAGAGGGACGAATTTCAAAGAAACAGTTGGGATAACTTTTTTAATTAATTGAATTTCCAAAGGGCAAAATATTTGTGATCAGCGTTGAATTCGTCGAAAAACGAAGTTTGGTAACAATTGGGGGATGACAAAAAAACCCAAACGGCGGATAAAAAAAAAGTTGCATTTAAGCCCATTTGAAGAGGAACGCTTCAAAAAAGGGTAATACCGCAATTAATTTTTTTACTTTTTGTTCGGTGCTTTTTTTGATACTTGCTAAAAAGCATTACCAAAAAAGCAATAACTCGAGTTCTACTAATCACAGGGTAATATTTTAAGTGTCTTTTTTGGGAAAAGGCCCCCTTCGATTGACACCCGTTTTTTTAAAAATTCGTCGATATGTTTGGGTTTCAAGCCAAATAGTTCGTTTTCAAATTGTTTCATTTTTTTAAAAAAGGGCAGGAATTTCGGGAAAAGGGGGGAATTAAATTTTGGTCCCCAAAATTTGAAGGGAAGGGTTTTTTTTAAGTTTTTGGGTAAAAAAAAGTGGTGGGTATGTCACAAACAGAGTATTGAAAAAAGGGACGAATTTCAAAAATACAGGGGGGATAACTTTTAAATAATTTGATTTTTTGAAATGCGTCATACATATTCGTGATCAGCGTTGAATTCCTGCAATAAAACTGTTGGGGGAAATTGGCCTTTTTTTTAAAATTTTTAAAATTGGCTTTTCCCGCCAAATAGGTCGTTTTTTTAAGAAGGTGTTTTTTTTTAAAAAAAAATTACAGGATTTTGTGAAACGAAGACCAATTTAGATTCCCGGTCAAATTTCGAGTGAAATGGGACTTTTTAATTTTTTAGGGGAAAAAAAAAAAGTGGAGGTATGTCAAAACAGACTATTGAAAGGGAAATTTCAAAAAAACAGTTGGGCTACTTTTGAACTATAAAATTTCGACATCGCAACATATTTTTGTGATCAGCGTTTAATTTTGCGAAAAAATAAGGTTTGGTTTGATTTGGCCCGGGTTTTTAAAACGTCGGAAAGTTGGCTTTTAGCCAAATAGGTCGTTTTTTAAAAAGGTGTTTCATTTTTTTAAAAAGTTACAGAATTTTCTGAAACGGAGACCAGATTTAGATTCCCTGGTCAAATTTCGGGGAAATGGCCATTTTGATAAGTTTCTAGGGGAAAAAAAACAGTGGTTGGTATGTCACAAAAAAGACTATTGAAAAGGGGGTTTCAAAAAAAAACAGTTGGGGATAACTTTTTTAAATAATTAAATTTCACATGCGTCCATTTTGTGATCGCGTTTAATTCTCTGCAATAAAAAAAATAAATTGGGGGAGAATTGGCCTTTTTTTTAAAAAACGTTCGGTAAGTTGGCTTTCCAGCCAAAATAGGTCGGTTTTCAAGAAGGTGTTTTCATTTTTAAATAAAAAATTCGGATTTTTGTAAACGGGGCCGATTTGATTCCTGGTCAAATTTCGAGTGAAATGGCCATGGAATTTTTTTTGGGGAAAAAAAAAGTGGAGGTATGTCACGAAACAGACTATTGAAAGAGGGACGAATTTCAAAGAAACAGTTGGGCATAACGAAATAATTAAATTTTCCCGTCATACTATTCGTGATCAGGTTAAAATTTTCCAAGAAAAACAAGTTAGGTGAAATTTGGGCCCGTTTTTTAAAATCGGTCGGTAAGTTTTTCCCGCCAAATAGGTCGTTTTTTTTAAGAAGGTGTTTCATTTAAAAAAAATTATAGGACTTTCAAACGCAGACCAGATTTAGATTCCCTGGTCAAATTTCGAGTGAAATGGGGACTTTGGGGAAGTTTCTAGGGTAAAAATAGTGGAGGGGATGTCACTGAAACAGAGTATTGAAAGGGG